>WURS02029290.1:0-11662 GCA_011762765.2 Rhinocypha anisoptera | reverse complement strand
ATAAAAATTAAGTATAAGGCTAGTATTAATATAAAACTTTCAAAATATTTGGAATAATTCTGGTGCATGAGTTACGCGCCTTTGTAATATATATTCTATATTAATTTTAAATATGATTTTTATTTATTATTGAAAAATTCATTATTAAACAAACAAACTCATGAATTTAGAAAGAAATTTATTGATATAATTAAAAGTATATTTGAAAAAAATAAAAAAATAAAAGAACACAAAATACAATGAGAAATAAAGAGATATATATTGAATAAAATATAATGACAGAGACAAGACAACTAAGCTGCTGATTGAATCACGGTAAATCTGAAAAAATCATATCTTGAATTTAATATATCTGAGATTTTCAGAAAAAAACATCATAAAATAATAATAATATTATAAAATCAAGAAATGAATCACATCAATTTAGCATTTGGGATAAAACTTGAAAAAATACAATCAAATAAAATAAAAATAACATTAAAGATCAGTGGAAAATTGGTTTGGTCACTCGGTGCAGTTTGGCATTTACGGTAGATAGAGAGAGAGAGAGAGAGAGAGAGAGAGAGAGAAAGAGAGAGAGAGAGAGAGAAAGAGAGGGAGAGAGAGAGAGAAAGAGAAAAATAAAAAACAAAATGAAGACTGGAGATTTTTAGA
Source organism: Rhinocypha anisoptera (assembly GCA_011762765.2). Lineage (NCBI taxonomy): Eukaryota > Metazoa > Arthropoda > Insecta > Odonata > Chlorocyphidae > Rhinocypha > Rhinocypha anisoptera. Next base: position 11,008 of record WURS02029290.1, on the reverse strand, counting down.
GAAGAACAGATAAGAAAACAGAAGAAAGAGAATATAGAGATAAGTAAAATGAGATAAAAAGTGAAATTAAATTAGAAAAAGGGAGAAAGTTAATTAAAAAGAAAAAGTGGGAGAATAAAATAGATGCTTTTATTTTTTTTGTTTTTTTAATAAGGAATAGTGGAGAAATAAAGAAAATATATTTGAGAAAGAGAGAGAGAGATAGTGGAATATCATCATGCAATTAATAATTATTGATAATATAGTAAGAATATCTGAATAAAATATAGGATATAGGATATTGGATATAGGATATAGGATATAGGATATAGGATATAGGATAAGAGTGATTAATAATTATAATATAATATATTGAAAAAATAACATTGAAAAGAGAGAGAGAGATAAAGAGAGATACAACGTTGTTCTTGTCAAACATATGTTGTTATTGTTATCTTGATCAAGCAATGCACAAACGCAAATGCAAATAGTTTCGAATTTCTTCTTAATTTGTCTTAAATGGAGTTTCTAAAGGATAAAGTTTCGCCAAATTGTTTACTCCAGGGATGATTATTACTGTAATATATAGTAAAACAATGAATTATATTTAATTTGTTTAAACGATTGAAAAACTGACTGGCCAAATAGATTAATAAATAAGGAAAAGATAGATAAAGAGATAATTAGAAAGAAAGAGAAAAAGTGAGGGAGAAAGAGAGAGAAGGAGAGAGAGGGAGAAAGAGAAAGAAAATTCAGTTAAAAAAATAGTTTAAGTAAAATAAAAAATAGCTGATTGATGGTTAGTTTGTATAAAATAGTAGCTAGTATACTAAATATATATACTATACCTCTTGATGCAGGATTCGCAAAACAAGAAAATCTTGGTCATTACCGAAGTTACAAACTTTGATAAGATTATCAAGCACTTCTTCACTGTGGTTGCCGTTGTCCGAAACAGTGATCGTGTAATTGTCATCGTTGGATACATTGCAATTGAACTCTAGTTTTCTCAGCAATGTGCCCATGCCACGAAAATATGGAACTTCACTTCCATTAAAGTATTCCTCGGTCGCTTTTTTGATACACAAATCGCAAATAGTGTTACGCAGCTGTCGAAACTTTTCAACATCTACTTCCAAATTGTCCGTGCGAACAGTGTTTGCAACCAATGAGACTTCCAACAACGGACTTGATAAATGGCGTGACAGAAAATCATACACTTTGAAACTCATCTCTTGCGCGGTGAACCACTGATTCTTATCTATCTCGTTACAGAAATAACGGCCGTTGTCATTCACTTTAGTAGGATCAAAACAAATCTTGTTTGTCTCAAAGTCAAAAAATGTTTCAGTGCATCTAAACTGAAAATCGACTTGCTTCTTCTGAACAGGACTTTTTGCTTCACCACTTTCATCAGAACCGTTGTTACCACCTTCAATAGCACCGTTATTGTCTTCTTCATTAGCACCGTTGAAACCATCTTCAATAACACCGTTATTGTCTCCTTCATTAGCACCGTTGTTACCATCTTCAATGGCTCCGTTGTTGTCTTCTTCATTAGCACCGTTGAAACCATCTTCAATGGCACCATTATTGACTTCTTCATTAGCACCGTTGAAACCATCTTCAATGGCACCGTTATTGTCTTCTTCATTAGCACCGTTGTTACCATCTTCAATGGTTCCGTTATTGTCTTCATCATTAGCACCGTTGAAACCATCTTCAATGGCACCGTTAATGTCTCCTTCATTAGCACCGTTGTTACCACCTTCATTAGCACCGTTTTTGTCTCCTTTATTAGCACCGTTATTACCACTTTTATCAGCACTGGTATTACCTTTAAAATAACTTTCATCATAATCTTCATCACCATCTAAATCATTATCATTAGGATCATAATAATAATAATTTGCACCATCATAATTTCCATCATTGCCTTCATCATCACCTTCTTCATCATTTTCCTCATCACTTTCCTCATCACTTTCCTCATCATTTTCCTCATCACTTTCCTCATCACTTTCCTCATCACTTTCCTCATCACTTTCCTCATCATCAAATTCATTATCAGTTGATGGTCGTGTATAAGGCGAGAGAAATTCTGCAACCGAGGGAGGTTCTCCAAACGTGGGAAGTGCTTCAACTCCTAATGCTGAACTGATTGAATCAAATTCAGTTTCTTCTAGTGTTATATTCCAAGCATTTATTTGATCCACACTTTCTTCAATAACTGGAGTATCAGCTGACAAGTTCTCTTTAGCTGAGCAATGTTCTCCAGTTGCAGATTGTTGAGACACAGTTGATTGTTTTTCCAAATTCTCATGACATTTAAGATTTAACACACGGAAATTTGTGAAGAGTTCATAAAGGTTGTAGATTGATGCGAACCGTTCGTGCAATTCCGGGCGTTTCCCATTGATTCCTATCACCTCAACATATCGTTGATTGTCCTGAATCACAAATTTGATTCCAAGACGCGTTAACAAAGGAGATAATCCTTTGACGATAGGAATGGTTAAGCCAGTTGTTGGTTTGCAGTTAAGATATGCCACAAACACCGTAAATAGTTTTTCAGAAAATTCCATCAATTCATCGTAAAGTATTTTGAGGCGTTTGTCTCGAATTGAGTTAACAGCAAGCGCAATCTCGTTGAAAAGTGGATTTTTTCGTTTTACACTTAACTTTTCTCTCAAAAAGTACCAAGCGCAATAGCCAATTTTGTCAGCCGTCATCAACTCGTTTGCGTTAAAGCTTGGACATGAATAGCGACACGAGGGATCAACATCTTCAAACAAAGTATCAGTAGTCATCCAGTCGAAATTAATATCAACTTGAGAAGCAGCAGGTGGAGTTGCCTCTTGGTTCACTCCTGATGATTGAGGATTCTATATTGAATAGTCAAGTTAGAATTAACAAGTCTAAATAAAGTTAAATTATACCTCAGAAAATTGATGGGGTTTTTCTAGAGCGATGCATTCAATCTCCAGTTCACCGAATCTTATTGTTCTGTAAAGCTGAGTAAGACTGGAATACTTCTCGGTTAAATTGTCATTTGAATTCAGTGTGTTGGTGATGCAACACGAATTCTCTTCAATAGTGAATTTATATCCGAGATTTTGCAAAAAGTATGGCAATCCTTTCACGAGTGGAATGGTGTAGCCATTGGTTGACGTAGACTCAAGATACATCAAAAACAGTTTGTGGATTGCTTGTGAAAAGTTGACAGCTTCATCCTTTAATAGTATAAGTTGATTATCCCGAATCGTGTTCACCATTAATGAGACATAATATAATATCTCATGTTTGACTTTTCCTAAGAACTCTTCTCTCAAAAAAGTCTTAACACGACTGTTGATGTCGTTTGCCGAGATTGGTTCACCACTGTTAATTTGCTCACAAGTGTAGGTGAAGTTAGGATCAACTTTTGTAAAAAGATCAATCTCGTCTAAGTTTTGGAATTGTCGATTATTCTAAATAAATTAACTCAATAAATTAAAAAGTTATGTTATGTTACACAGAATCATACCAAATTGGATTTTTTTCTTGATGCCCGTAGACGAGTTGGATCCTGAACTGATTTTACCTCGGTGTTGATCACTTTTAACTTGCGTTTACACGTGATTTGTATCACCCCAAAACGATCTTGAAACAATTCACCGAGACAGGTCTCCAACTTTTTCAAGCATGCATTGGCCTTACGAGGATTAAGATCAAAAATAACCACATCCATATCTTTCTGGTAGCAAAGAAAGCCAAGAGCACGGAGAAGAAAAATGAGACCCGGTATACGGTGAATGGTGACAGTTTGAACCGATTCGTCAATAAACCGATGCTGTCTTCTTTCTTGCACCTTCTCAAAAGTTGTGTGAAGATGCTTCAGGTTAGAAAGAAAACTGGAGATGTAATTGGTAAATGGCTGCAGAGCTGCATTGCGATACGAGTTGATGATGTAGCGTAAACAATGCATGATTTTATCGTTGGAATACTGTTGATGCAAGTATCTGCGCAGATGGGTATGCATCTCTTGAGCATTCAAAGCAGCTCTTTGCTTAATACCAAGTTGTTCAGACCAGTACGTATTGTCCGTGAACTCCATTATGTGATTGTAATCGAAAAGACGATTGTTCGTTGGACAGACCTGGCTGCTATCCAGTAGTTCGGTTATCTAAGCAATCAATACGGTTAGAGTCAACTCATTTCACTTCTTAGTATCTCATGGTAACAAAATTACAAAAGACAAATATTGAAAAAATTGCTGATTACTAATATCAAACGTTGTTCTATTTCATGACTCATTTTCCAGAAAACCAATATTTTGTGTAATACTTAAAGAAAATTTTTCGGCAGTAATTTTACTTTTTGTAGTAAAATAAATTAATAATATTGTTTTTGTTTGTCAGTTTTCTTTTTTAATTAACAGTGATATAAACTAAAATTTTTAGTAAATAATACCAGCCAAAATGTCAATGTCAACCGTATTCTTCTGTCGACCTGTTCCTAAAGCTAAACCTTTGTACGACCTTTTCCCATAGACTACAATGTATTTTTAACCCTTAATTATACAACATACCCGGAGGGGTAGATTTTACAACATGAGTCTGAGAGACTCAACGTAAATGAGTAAGAAAGAGGAGAAAAGGAGGAGGTGAGGAAGAGAAACACAGAAAAAAATCGTCTACTTTGAATCACTCTATCTCGGATATTTGTGAACTCTAAATTTTGATATTTATATCGCCATAAAGCTAGGTTTGTTCTTATTATACTTGTATAAAAATTAATATATAGTTGCATTGAATTTTTATAAGTTATTGCTCAATTTCCACATCATGTTTCCAATGCCAAAATCACAAACTGGTTTGCGCTCCTTGCGCTAGTTGCTGCAGTGCGTGCGCCGACGGCCGCACGCACGCATTCTGCAGGGAGAGGAGCACCTTAGGGGGAGCATAACAAAGCACTGTGGAAGGTACATGCAAACCGATATTGGTTCACAAATCTTGTTCTCTTGAATGATTTACGTGTTTCAAATGATTGAATTTATGCCTATCGAATTCTCAAATAACTGGGGAATACATAGAACTATTTCAATTTCTATCCATCCCTCTATCCAATCCCATCACTTACAACTATTTAATTGTTATCAATAATTGTTATTAATTATCAATAGTTATCAATAGTTGTTATTAACAATTATTTTAACCTAGCTTACTCAATATTTTATTCCAATGGTAAACCTTTATTTTAATTAATTTTTCAAAATAAATTAAATTAAAATGACTTAAAGCTTAGCCTAAGGTCGACAAAAGAATACGGTCCAATTTTAATTATAAAAATTTATAAATTTGAGAGAAAGAGAGAGAGAGAAATTTAAATAACCTAACAATGAGATTACCTAACATGACAATTTCATTTGAAAATTCCTTTGTCTGCTACCAAATAAAGGAAAAACTATTTAAATTGATTCACTCTGAAGGTCACAGGCCGTCATTATAAGTTTAAAATCTTTTGTTTAAAATATCAAATCCCTAAACACTATTTAGAATGGCTAATATTTTGTTATAAATAAATATTGCTAAGAAATAAGCAAATTTACAATTACCAAAAAATAAAACTACTGCGAACAAAATTACATGTAAATAATAATTAATTATATATTAAATTAAATATAAATTAAATAAACCAACCAAGTTTAACTTTGGTTGATTTATTCAATTTAATTCTTGGTATATCTATCTAACTTAAACTTATTTTTATAGAAAACTCATGTATTTAATTGTATTTATTTGTGTATTCATGTGTTCTACTTACCTTTGTGGGGTCTTGCACGCACTGCCAAACTTTGTTTGTACTTTCATAGTACAGTTTGAGGTGTTGATTATATTCCACCTCATAATTGATTCGTTTACGTTCTCCAAACTCGTCATGCACACTTGAGTTAATTTCACTTATCGAGCTACTTCGAGTTGCATTTGGGAGATGAATTTTATGTAAATCCGAGTTGTATCTCAGAATCCACTCATGATTTTCCAAGTTTTCCTGTGCGCTCACGTTTGGAACATTAAATAACGCACTCTTATCCTGTTTGAATTAAACACCACAAATAAACATGTGTATTTTTTAATAAATATATTTTGCATGTGTTTATTACTAATATGTGCAGTGGACATTTTAAACCTTTCACTCTCAAAGGAGCTATCGGGACGTATGTGTCCCGCTCATTCAATTAACGATATAAAGCTTATTTTTACTGATAATATTTGGGATCGAAAGGGTTAAAAATAGACATGAGAGTCGACTTTTAACTCTATGGAAAAAGTCGACTTGCGTGTCGACTTTTTTCTACTTTCATAGTACACTTTGCTGCTTGTCGACATTCATGTCTAGTTAAAAAGAGTAAACTAAAAACTTTTTTTGTGAAGCAAATAAATATAACTATTCAAATCTAACTAAAACATGATTAAATTTTTCTAATCAACTACGGGGTGGTTTCCACTGGTTAACTATACCCTTAATTAATTAGTGGAAACGCCAAGTTAAGTTAGCTGAACCCAAAAATGCATTGTTGTGTCAAAGCAAACTTCTTTGCTTGCGAACCACAACAATATGTTTTTAATTGCAACAACCAGTTTTCAAGTTAAGGCCAGTTAACTTAACTGATCTTAACTCTCTGCAACATTGTTGTCATTAATTTTCTAATATGATTTGCTTCAATTGGTCAAGATGTGCCAGATAGGATACTAATCAGAGTTCTTTGTTTTACCTAAATTAGTAAAAATTCAGAGAAAGGGACAAAACTCAATCGATGATAGTCTATCAGTGATAATTTATTTTAAATAAATCAACTTATCTCTGTTTCATGTTAGCTTAAAAATGAATAAAAATTTAAATTATTTAAATTGTTTACAAGCAATGTTTTTGAGATTCCTGAAGCACCAAAAATATTTTTAGTGTTGAATTCTAAATCTGTAATTTTCAGTAGTATTTATTGCAAATCAAAATTATTTAAATCCAAAAATGTTTAATTTTAACCATTATTTATTGTTTCTAACATTTTTGCAAAATGAATTTTTTTCTGATTTTTTGAATAAAAATGGCGAACAGATATCCAAATTTTTAAAAATTAAATAAATTATTCATTTAAAATTAATTAACTGTTTTTTAATGAGATTTATATTACTACAACACAATTCAAAAATCATTGTTGAACTAAGTTAGCCCGCTCAGCTAACCAGTGGAAACCACCCTTACAACTCTATATTCAACCTCAATTTGGAAAATAAATAAAATTTTATTAATTTTAAATAAAATTTAAAAGTTAATCTAAATTAACACCTACAAATTTATATAAAATAAGAAATTGGCAAAATGTTTTAACGTTAATTTAGTTAAATCTACAATTTCAGTTAGTTAAACTTAACAATTTACATTGTTATAATTTTAACTCTTTTGGCAAGTGTATGTGTGTTTTATATTTACCTTGTCTCTTGGATAGGAAATAATTTTCTCTGGCATATCTTTCAACACAACGACCTTAATGTTATCGATGATAAGTTCGTGATACGGATCCAAAACATCCACAACAAATTGATAGCGCATTGTTATAAACCAGTCTCCTTTTTGTCCAGCGATATTTACTTCGTACCATTCCTTGTCTTCTTCCCTGATATTTTGTAGATACGATTCCATATTCCTTACAATTTTATCTTGTCCTTTGACATTGTCCATGTTAAATTTGCCATGAGGTCTAAAGACTTTAACCTCCTTGTCGCCTACGACGCAAACGAAGCCAAGGTTGTAAAAGATTATATCTAAGTAGGGGTAGACGGGCATTGAAAATACATCATATGGTGGCATTTTTAATTTTAGGTTGATCTGGTTGTTTTCATAGGAACGGTCAAAAAAGTTCTGAATAAATTTGATGAAATGGCGTTTAAGTTTGTAGACCTCTTCGTGATCTATGCGGAGGCCTTTGCGACAGTGAGTGTTGAAAAGGTAACTCATGGCAAGACGCACTGGAGACCGAGCGTACATGTTGAAGATGTAAGCTGCCATACGGTAGTTCAAGTACTCGTACGACACGGGTATTTCCGTGGTCTGTGGCATTCGAATGTAGCCCAAGCGTATGTCCACAGGCTTGCTCAGGTCTAAAATTTGCCCGTCAAACGTGTACTCTTTTTGGTTAAGATAACATTTGAAGGTATGAGACAAGGATTTGCGTTCTTCCTCAGTCAGATATGGCACTTTCATGAACTTCTCGTTTTCAGGAGTAATCTTTTCCCAAATTTCAGGTTTATACTTATGTTCTTCGATTATACATTTTGAATCAATTAAGTTTATCTCACGGTTTTGAACGTTTACTGTAGCTTGAGAAGTAGGGGTATTTGTCTCTAGTGGAGACACTGCAACGTTCTTAGAGATACAAAACTTACGACGCCAATCATCTATTTGAGGATTATAGTCATCATCGTAATAAACATCGAAATCCATCAATAAACCATCATCGAAATCCATTATTATATCATTATCGAATTCTACCTTAATTCGCTTGGATTTAACAACTTTAGTTTTTGTTTGACTTTTACGCTTTAAGTTCAACAGTTGAGGATCAACAAGCTTGTTTATGGTGTCTTTGACTTCCACTGGCGTAACTTTAGAAACAACATTTATCAGTTGATTCGCACTAGCCGGATTGACTTGAGGAATATCAGCACCGGAAACGTTGATATTGTTTGGTAAAATGCATAAAGCTTTTGGCTGACCATTACACTTGTGACAGCGGCAGTTGTCACGTTTAAAGTGCATTTTTAGTGATTCTTCATTGATGATTACTTGAGAAATAAGACATTGGATCACTTTATAGATCACTCGAGTTTCTTTGGATAAAAGAAAATCCATCAAACTTAAAATTTCTTGAGCTTGGTTGGAAATCACTTGTAAAGCACTTGAAACATTAAGCATGTTTTCTGGTTCATCATTGTCAGACGCCAATGATTGATTGCCAATACTTTCTTCAGTTGGAAGAGTAATCTTTCGAAGAGCACTTGAATTGCTTGCAAAAACCACTGGTGGAGGAGAAGGGGGATTTCTATCAAAATAGACTGATTTGCTCTCCAATTCCAAGATAAACTCTTTTTTCCCAGATAAATAGTAAAGTAGGCGTAAGTTCTGACAAAAATCTTCGAACGAGGTGGAATTATTCAAAAAGCCAAGTTTGAGTTCAGTGTCACTCAATCGTTTACTGGTAAGCCCAAGCTCATTTATACCAAACTCAATTCCTCTGATCAGAGGAATAATGAAATCCTCTTTTGGTGGACTCACATGTTTCTCCAAGATATAGTGGTTATACATATTTTCAAGCACTTCTTTGATTTTGTTGTGAACTGTCTCGTTCAAGGTGACAGTGTCAACTCGATTACTGTTTAAGATAAACGACCATACTTGACAAATGGGGTACTTGGAAAACATGACGCCTAAGAAATTCTTCATTTCATTTTGGACAAGTCTCACAGTAAATGGTTTGGAAATTGATCTCTTTATGCGATAATCAAAACGGCCAGGGTTGTCCTCAATCGATTCGAAGATATTAAACTCTTTGAGGAATTGTCGAATGTGTGGAGGCCCTTCGGGCTCAAAAGAATAATCAAATAAAATGCTCATTTTGACTGGTTATTCACTTTTCATTCTGGTTGATGATGATTTCTGAACTAAAAAACAATTGGCGCATTAGTTAACTCTTTGGACTTTGGTTAGTCTAATTCTCAAATTAACAATTAATAATTTCCCCCCCCCATTTCTCACTTTCTTATTACTCTTCACTCTCTCTCTCTCTTTCTCTCTTTTTACTTATTTTTTAATATTTTTTAGTTTCACCCTTTTCACACTTACATTTTCTCTCTTGCATTTTATTTTAAATTATTTCTCTCTTTTACCTTTCTCTCTTTCAGATACTAACTGACAAAATATCAATCAGACTAATAATCGTACAATTAGACCAATAATCGTACAATCAGACCAATAATCGCAAAAAATCAAATCACAGAGAGAGAGAGAGAGAGAGAGAGAGAGAGACAGAGAGAGAGACAGACAAACAGACAGGCAGACAGAGGCAAAGAGGGAGAAAGAGAAAGAGAGAGACAGACAGAGAATAATATAGACAGAGATAAAAACAGAGAGAGAGAGAGAAAGAGACAAAAGAAATGTAGAGAGAGAGAATAAGAGAAAAAGAAAGAAAGAAAGAGACAGTGAGAGAGAAAAAGAGAGAAAATCTAAGAGAGAGAAAGAAAAAGAGAGATAGGAAATAATAAAAGAGAGAATGAATAATAGAGTAAGGCTATCACTATCTCAATAGTTCTTCAATTTGATTTTCCATTTCACTTTTTCCCTCTTTGCTCTTAAGAAAGACAGAGAGAGAGAGCGAGAAACAGAGAGAGAGAGAGACAGAGACAGAGACAGAGAGAGAGAGAGAGAGAGAGAGAGAGAGAGAGAGGAGAGAGACAAAGAGAGAAAGAGAGAGAAACAGAGAGAGAGAGAGAGAGAGAAAAGACAGACAGACAAAGAAAATAAGAAACAGAGACACAAAGAGACAGAGAGGGAGAGATAGAGAAAGGCAGAGAGAGAGAGAGAGAGAGAGAGAGACTAAGAGAGAGAGAGAAAGAGAAAGAGAGGTAGGAAATAATAAAAGAGAGAATGAATATTAGAGTAAGGCTATCACTACCTCATTAGTTCTTCAATTTTATTCTCCATTTCACTTTTCCCTCTTTTCTCTTGAAAAAAACAGAGAGAGAGAGAGAGAGACAGAGAGACAGAGACAGAGACAGAGACAGAGACAGAGACAGAGACAGAGAGACAGAGACAGAGAGACAGAGACAGAGAGGGAGAGACAGAGAGAGAGAGAGAGAGAGAGAGAGAAACAGAGTGAGAGAAAGAGAGAGAGACAGAGAGAGAGAGAGACAGTGAGAGACAGAGAGAGAGAGAAAGAGAGAGAGAGAGAGATAGAAAAAATAGAAAAACAGCGAGAGAAAGAGACAGGCAA
>WURS02029280.1:0-11663 GCA_011762765.2 Rhinocypha anisoptera | reverse complement strand
AGAAAACTCTCCGCGAGATGGGTGCCGCGATTGCTCACACTCGACCATAAGCGCAATCGTGTGACCACTTCAAAAGATTGTTTAGCGATGTTCAGCCTTAATCCGGACGAATTTTTGCGCCGTTTTGTATATTGCCATACCTAACAGTCTTGAAATCCTTCGAAAATAGGGTAATTTCTTTTCGAATATACAGACTTCTACTAACACACAGTGAATGGTATCCTATAAGCAATTAATAATTATGTGATTTATTAATAATTTCGTACTGTTATTTTTATTGCAAATCATTTTCAATATAGTTTAGCATTAAAATTTTTTTCCGATTTTTGTCTCGTTTTATTTACTGAAAAATGATTCCACTGGCTAAATTACGATAGACAAAATGGGACGATTGATTTAACTGCAATGTGTGTATTAACCTCGGCATCCTTTCACATATGTAGACAATGTATTATTTCGTACTCATGTAGTAATTAATTAATAATCAGCTTTATTTTTTTCGTCTTTTTGATGTTTTTAATACGGGAAATTAGTTCGTCTTCTTCACTACTATGGTCCGATCAGAAGTGTAGCCCATTTTCGATATTAGATGTACGGTGGAAAAATTTCTAAAAGAAATTGGGTGTGAAATTGATGGTTCCACCTTTTCGTGAGACTTTATTTTTAAAGTTATAGTTTAAGACTTTTCTCCACCAACTTCAGTAATTTGAAATTTCTGCAGAAATATCTTGAATTATCATCGACTCTCTCTCAGTAATTTAGCGGTGTTGAGGCCATCTGTTTAAGCGATTAGTAAAGAACCTCTCCCACTTTATCCTCACCGTCTATCGAAAAACGTTGGTTTTGCTCTCTATTTGTAGGTGAAGACTTTTATTGTTTACTGACGAAAATTGTTTTATTTTCAAAGTTTTTAGCCATTAAAGTATCATCAAAGCGAATTATGTCTAATTTCAAAGAGCGGAAAACTGACTCGGAAACTTGAAGCGAAATTACAAATTAGTATATAAAATGAAATTAGAAATTAAGAAGGAGAAATTGTTACAAATGTTGTGGAAATGATTGCTTAGCTGCGATACAGGGGGAAACTAGGTAGAGAAGTGAAATTATCAAGGGTATGGTTTTAGGTTCGTCCGTGTTTTAGGGTCCAAAAATTAGCTGAGAAAGGTGACAACGAAAGAGAAATAGTCCCCTAGTCTTGATTAGGTCGGGCACTTCCTCTCGCGCTGGGGCTTAAACATTCCAATCCGGCCACGAGCCTGAGAAATGGATCGCCTGAGAACTGGAAAGCGATACCGCAAACTTAATCCGTAGAGTTCACAATCTCGAGTAACTACCGCAAGCCATGGATATTTGGTACGTTCTCACGAGGGCCTTATGGGAATGAAACTTTTGAGGTCATATATCCCACCACCATTCCTGCGCGGGAGCCTTTGGTCACCACCGAATTTATGCACTCGAAGCAATAAATAATTTTCCCCTCCACAAATGCCCCACTAATTCTCGAGGTAAGATTTAATTTTCCTCTCCACGTTTCATATGTGGGAATCCTTCGCCTGAGCATATTAATGCCAACCGGAAAATGAGACGAAGCGGTGCGCCGACGTGGAAGGACTAGCAAAGCATAAAAATATGTTCTTTATGTGGGTCATCTTGTCGACATTAGGGAAACAAGTCCGTCTGCTGGTGTCCATCGGAAAATGGTGGCAAAACATGCGAATAGAGCTAATTATCCAAAGCGTAGAAAAATGAAAACTTAGCAGGATGAAATGAACGCCTTGCCACGGAAAATAAAAAAAAGAGAGTGAGAGAATACGCATCGAGATTAAGGTTTCCCCGAAGTAGCTTGAAAAATAAATATAAAGGCAACTATGAGACTGTGGTCTCAATTCAATTTTATGATTTGAACCTTTGACTGCAACCGAAACAGGGAAAACGCATGACGATTGGGGGCACGCATAAAAAACTGGACTGCGTGGATATGTATTTGCATTCGTCTCGAAACTGCATCAATGACTAAATGAGTTAAACAGTTGGTCGAAATCCGACTCTAATTATAATCATTGATCCTAATAAACATTTTAAACATGTCTAAATCTATTCACAATAATTGGAGATCCGTAAATTTTGTGTTCTTTGCTATTTCAATCACCTCCCAAATAAGGCGGGGAAAGTAACGACTTTCACGGGGCCATCAATGTGAAGTTCAACTAACTACTTGGATGTTCAGCGATGGCTGAATAAGGCGAATTCGCCCTTGCTCTGGGTGCCTCTCTCTTGCATGTAATCTTCGCTCCGGTTAATATAAAGGGGCCCGCGCTTGGATGTCTGGCCGACTTGGGACTCGTCACATTCGCAATCTTCGCTGTTTACTCCAGCTCTTAAGTTTTCAGGCAGATTGTGAATTAGTATTTTGAATTTTAAAATGAATATTTGAAGTGAATTAGAATTTTTTAATGTGTGCATGCGGGAATGCACGTCTGATTTTGGCTAACCCCCTGCCGCACATCCTTGCTACAGCTTGTAGAGGGTACTTCGTATATTATTATATTAGCGATTTTTCGAGCTTTGACCTAGTGACTGGAGCGCCTAGACCTCTTTTATATTGTGAAAGTATCGGGGTTTGGCTATGTAATGTGTATATAGTGTTAGTATTTTTATTATAAAAGGTGCTTCGACGGCTATGGTCATTTAGCATCTTTTAGAAATAACCTTATTGAACAAACAAAACACCCATGTCCTGGGTGCGGGACTCGAACTCGCGACTTATGTGTCAGCTGGCGAGCGAGCTACCCACCAGGCTAACCCAGCCGGCATGGATATGTAAAACCCTATGACTAAATCATAGTAGGTATATTACTCGTATCGTTAATATGTACGTATTAACGCTCGACAGACCTATAACGTAAGGTACGTAAGAGATTCCCGAAACCATGGAAGTCAGCCGAAGTATTTCCAAAAACATTTCCGCATAAGATTTTGGCATTCCGCTTAACTTCTGGCATTCGATTGCGCGCCTGTATCAGTTCCGTCGTCGTAGGCATTCGATCAATGGAGTCAGATCCCTCGCCCGAAGGGAAGAGGAAAATTTTCCGAATACTTGCGGATGGCCAAAATATTAGGGAAGAGGAGATTGAGAATGCCCTGCGGCTATGGAGGGAAGCCTTATTATTTGATCGGACAACGAAATTGACTGGATTACTGGAATATTTCCTCATTTCCTTCAGAAATAGAGTACTACTTCCTCTATGAATTATTCCCATTAAATGCATACCACGATGCTGCGGTAACCACAAAAAGTATTTGGCATCAAAAAGAAGAATTTAGTTAAAAAGTAAGAATCAGGCAATTCTTGAGTGATATTTGTTCAATCGGAATGGTTCAACCGGCCATAAGTTTCTTTCTAATAGACTATTTCAGTCACTACTACTATATGTCTTAAACCTGTAGTTTATAAAGAACCTCTTTACGTTTAGTGTAACAGTATGTTATTGAACACGACCGAAAAGGATGGGATTAGGGGTGAAGAACTAGGATTAATCCCGGGGGACGAGCCTGACGCGCTCAGTGTAGTACTTTTGTTTTTAAGGGAAATAGGACTTTTAAATAAACTATAATGTATACGTTTCTTAAATGCAATTATATATATTTATTTAAAATTAAGTATTAAATCTTAATGAACTATGTAGTGGTGCAAAATGACCTTTGCTATCGACGCAACCTTAACACCTAATACTAACTAAGGATGGGATTATTGACGAGGTGGTTGCAGTTGGCTGAACGTGACTTCCTGGACAGGGGCAGGAATACGAATACGTCTGCCATCTCCCCGAGTCCTAGTATTCGAGTGCAAAAACTAACTTTACCCGAGGTGTCGTTAATTTCTCTGTACCCATGACCTTATTGCATACGATACTTTTTTGTAACAAGTGCAGAGAAAATGAAGATTAGAATGCACTATCACGCGAAACACGAGTTCAGTAGTTATGAATTTAACAACGCGAAAGAATTAAATAAGAAATATTACCACAAAAACGTATCGAAATGTGAAATGATATACAAAGTGTGCAATTGCAAACATTTGTATCGTAATTAGTCAAATCATCAATGCTAATCCTTCTATATGGGAATTTAATATTTAATTGTTTTAAAATTTTGTCACCTTTATTATTAAAATGTCTCTTGAAGACATTTATTAATAATTACCTACATTTGGAGCCAAATAATCAAAATCAGATAGCTCTGTTATACATTTTTTTAAAATTCCGAATTGATATTTGAAAACATTTGATATTTTTGACTGAAATCCGTCCGATTTTGTGTTAAAAAACTTGTCACATTTGTGTAATCATCCTACTTTAGATTATAGTTCAATTTCGTCGTGCTTAATGATGCTCCCACATTCATGATGGAAAATATTGTTTAAAATTGGCCAAAATATGCTAAAAGCACACTTTGATTTAATAAGAAATATTTGTCCTTTTCGATGTCACGCAGAATATACAGAGGTCACACCTATCGTCCATCTGATGGCTAAGTATCTCTTCACCAAGCAAATTTGGTGCTTCTACTAAAATACGACAAGTGGTGGGAGTGAATAAAAAGATCACGTGACGATCCGCAGTCAAAAATAAACACACGGAACACCAGTGGGACATCCTCGCTAAATCGCATATTACAGTGGGAGGTAGGAAGTGTGGAGAAATCGCTTCTCGTCAGTTGTCATATTTGTCTCCCAGGAGGAACTTGGTCTCCACTAACCTGATATTTGCTAATCGGGTGAAAAAATTAACATACAAACTTCTTCTTCTTCACTTCACGGACTATGCTGCATAGTCTGTACCGGAAACCATCTATCCGTAGCCTTGGTCTACCGACATTACGATGACCCTTAGTATGACCTTTATACTCTAAGGTCATTCTGGGGAGACGGCTACGCTTCATTCTTCCTATGTGGTTGCACCATTTGACTTTATATTGTCATTTTATCTTCCATATTGAAAATATTTAAAGTCTCTCTAATGACTTCGTTCCTTATTCTAACTTTTAAGGTGGAACCCTCTACTGATCTTAGAAACTTCATTTCAGCCGATGTGATGTTTTTCCTGTCTTTATTTGAGAGAGCCCAAGTCTCACTACCGTATAGTAATACCGGAACTGCTATTGTTTTGTAAAAATTCAATCTAGTTTCTTTTTTGTTTTATTTTTTAGTGTTCTGTGAATTGTCCCGCATATGAATTTGAACTTTATATGTTTATTTTCAGCATCTTGGTCTCATATAGGGGATACTTCACATCCTAGATAATTGAATTTGGACACTTGTTCAAGGATTTTGTCATTAATGACAGTTTTTTATCTTACTGGGTATTTTCCCATGAAGGCCATGACTTTTGTTTTATGTGGTGATATTGTTAGTCCATATTCTTCTGCTATAATTTTTAGGCAAAATACTCCCCTTTGCAAAGCATTTTCAGTCTGTTGCATAATAACAACATCGTCAGAATATGAAATAATATTTTTATAACATTTTGTGTTAGCTCTATGCCACTTTTAAGGATTTGTTTCCATCTTTTAGTAATGCCGTCCATATATGTATTAAAAAGAGTCGGGAAGACACGACACCCTTGTCACACTCCCTTGTTTGTTTTTATTGGCGCTGTCAGCTGCTTTCCCGTGTCAATAAGAACTGAAGTATTTTGATATAGGCTTTTAAATGCTTCCTCCAGATGATAAGGAAAACCTCTTCTATTCAAATTTTCCCAAAGAGTTATTCTATTAATGTTATCAAATGCCTTTTGGAAATCGATAAAGGTAATGAGAATTTCTAAATTAAATTCCACCTCTTTTCAAACATTTGTTTTAATGTAAAAATAGCATCAACAGTAGAGCGACCTTTCCTGAAGCCCATCTGTTCTTCGTCAATTATGTTTTCTGCAATAACCTTAAATCTTCTATTGATTATTCCTGAGTATATCCTATATGCACTATCGTGCAGGCTGATGCCCCTATAATTTTTAACATACAAACATATTCGTAATTATGTTATGTTATAGTTAATCAGGTTCAATTAGTAGCATTAATGATGCATTTTATTAAGATTTTGTATCATCCAACTTTGTTCACGTATTATCTTAAAGATTACCTTCATCATCGAAGGGTATTAATCCTAAGTTTGGTTTGCAGCAGCTCTCTCAACTGTCAACGCAATCTGTCAGTCTCTCCAGAGCCTTGAGGTTACCAACTCTAACATTGTCCATTATTCTGTCTCAAACACCAACATCGACCTATCTCTATGATAACCACTCTTACTATAAGGTTCTCCTAGGAGTACTTCTTCATTATACCTTCCCTGCTGGTTACAAAAAAAGGAAGAATAACCAGTCGGACGGTGCTCTGCCGACTAATTTCATCGCCATTCTACGTTTACAGTCTAAAGATTGGTTTGTTTATTGCAATTTTACACATTTTCCTGTCACCTTCGTGGCTCCTAACTCTTAACATTCTCCAGTCTTCACTGTTTCTCTTACTCCATCCTTGGCCTACCTCTCGGGTTCTTCCCTCGAATGGTCCCTTCAAATACAGTTTTCACTAAACTGTCAAGCCCATATGTGTGTCCCTTTAATTTCCCGCTTCTTTTAGTAAGTGTAATCCATTAGCGGTAAACCACCGGTGATAAGGTGTTTTAAGGGGTTGAGTGATGCAGACCACATGCAAACAGGCGCGTACACACAACCATGGCATGCTCCCCGAGAACAAGAGGCTCTGCACTGTGATATACTGTAGCCCTAGGTGCTAGAGAAGAACGTTAAAATTTAATTGGATACACAGAGTGATTAATAGAGAAGTTCTCCGAAAGCCGGCGAAAAGAGAAGCTAATGGAATATATATATATATACACTTATATATATGTACACTTAATAGAGGAGGAGAGAAACTAAATAGGGCACATATCGAGGCAAGACAGTTCATTGAGAACTGTATTAGAAGCGGACCGTAGGAGGGAAAAACCTTAGATGTAGACCAAGGATTGGAATATGAGGAAGAAATAATGAAGACTTTTTCCACAGGGTTGGCAAAGAAAAAACAGGAACAGTTACAAAAACAAAGAGATACATAATAAACTCCTCATTTTGATGGCGCAGTAGTCTTGATCGAGGGAGATGTATGCATTGTTCTAGTAAATTTTCCTATTTATTGTGCTATTGATGTCTTTTTTCATGTAAATTTAAAGTCTTATGATATATATATATATATATCATAATTTTTCGTGTTATCACCTGTCTGATGAAGGTGGTAGAGCATCCACTGAAAATTAAAAAAAAACTAGTGAGTTTCTTTATAGCATATTTCTGTGCCTCTGTTTTTTGTGTGTTTTTTGTGACAATTTTCCACTCACATATGTGAACCGACTTTGTTATAGATATATATATATATATATACAAACATTTTCCAAACTTTTTTTTTCCTTCTTTTTCCTTCGTCGCTGAAGACGGCAGGCACTCGAGGCGATACATATGAACTAATCTTGTGTCCTATTTGTTTGCCTTTCTCTTTATAAGTATTTATGTTTGTGTTAAGTGAATTGCGCTTTGCCGCCACCAAGATTTTCCAAGTGCAACTATATATATATTTTATATATATATATAGGTGAAATCAATGAAGCAGCCTTTCGGCGATACACAAGATATATCGAAGATAGACAGGAGATGGGCAGGAGCACAGAGAAAGAACGACACAGTTAAAACTTACGCGATATTTCGAGCATTACAGCCCGTTTTCAAGCTCAAGGTAGACAAGGTATATATATATATATTAACATTCACAACAACGAAAACAAAAATATTGAAAAATTCACAAATAACAGCGTCCAATCATTTCGATTGCGCGAACATCTTCTTAGAGGCGTAAAAGAGTGCTAATCTACGCCTCAAAAAAGATTATATTCTATATTTTTGTTTTCGGTGTGTTTTTCGTCGCCACCTTTGTGGCTGTCAACTATATTGTGGTCGTATGAGTTTCTCATGAATATATATATGTATATATACATACACACAACTATACATACATATGCAGTTTATGCATATAAAGGTTAACAAGTGCAAGGATCCGAGGAATCCTCCACGGCTGGTTCACAGGGGGCGTCCTCCGTCTCTCTCTCTTTTGGAGACTCACTCTCTGCCAACTGGGCGGAAAATATAAACGGACCTTGAAACTCGTAATTCACCGCGGGAATAAAAACAACGGAGGGGAGACAGGCCTCGCGTCCTCAAGCAGGGGCCACATAACCACTCGGAGCAGAGGGAAAGGAAAGAAAAGTGCGTGCGTCAAAATAACCCGTATAACATATGCGCCAGGCGATAACAAATTTTTGAACGAAATTTAAAACGAATATATGAACACATATTTTTATGGAGAATAATATGACATATAAAAATTGCTGCCACATCAGAGCTGTTGTCATTTGTATAGAACGATAAAATACTCTTATTAAAATATTGTATATACTTGGAATTAAAATATTTATTTTAATGTATTTATTAGCGATTAGAGTAAACAACTATATTCATATTAGGAGCTACCTTCAAATACATTTTATTATAGAAAAAACTTCGGAGAGTAAGTGGGCCGAAGTATTTCTTGTCATTCACGAAAAACTGATTCAATTTCTATAGGATAACATTCTAGTGTTTCATTTTTTTCGAAAATAGCCCATCCGACCGCGGTGTTGTTTCAATCATGTTCAAAGATAACCAATGGAATTAAAGGATAGTGAAGCTTCCTCAAGACTCACAAAAAGTGGTCCCTTTTTGAATCCAAAGTCCACTTACCCAGGATTCCAAATTGAACAAACGCTTCCCTTTATTGGCGTCAATCTTAAAAATAAAGAATGATCTGTATAACAGGCATGGCAATGATTCTATTTTATGCCATGATGAGAGATTAGTAACTGAATAACTATGTATTCTTCGAATAAAAAGGTTGAATAAGCATGGATAAAGAAAATTTCCCGCGTGGTTAAGGCCGGAAGGAAATGGTTTGAATAGTTTTCTGCCTTGATCACAGAGGGCGACGCTATCGGCATTTGCTTCTTTCTTTAGTTGGTATAAGTTTCATTAGCTTT
The DNA here is from genome assembly GCA_011762765.2 of Rhinocypha anisoptera. Lineage (NCBI taxonomy): Eukaryota > Metazoa > Arthropoda > Insecta > Odonata > Chlorocyphidae > Rhinocypha > Rhinocypha anisoptera. The sequence continues at coordinate 2,545 of WURS02029280.1, read as the reverse complement.
AATGGGTTGTTGAATATCCTTCTGTTTGGTGGTTTTGTTTTAGAAGAGGACTTAGAATTCCGGGTGATAATGGTTTTCCTGAAAATGGACATAATCGAATCTCGTGCTCTAATAAAATTATTTTTAAATGGCTGCACGCCAACGTAAGTTCCCATTCCAAAGGTTTATGGAGACTCAGTTTTTTATCGTTTTCGAAATCCGTCTTAACCCGGGAGATGGGTTGCCAACCTCGAAGGGGAGACCAAAAATGTGTGAAAACATCAGAATTAAATGAAATGTTTCGCGTCATGATATTTTGTCTACGGTTAGCTAAATGTCATAAAATGGATGAGACTATAGGTATTTAAAAAGAATGCTTAGCTCTAGGCAGTTGATATATTTTTCATGAAGGATTGCAGAGAAACAATCTTTCCACAAGCCGAACGTTTCCGTCGCCCACATCAAAGACTCGTTCGCTTCAACATTTGGTACAGCGCTTAGAGCTTCTGGCTAAGAATGAAATTGAGTCTTCACATCAAATTATAAATATGGCTTCATCTAAAAAAAAGCATGCAACGGAATTCAAACAAGTCTCAACGGTGGTCAGACGCCGCGCTGGGCTATTTGGTGCTAAGTTAGTCAAGTTGGATTCCATAAGACTTTCAGGCCATTATTGCTCATTGAGCATCTTGAAGATTGTCAATCGGGGGATTTTTATTTCAGTCTTCTACTTTAACTGGACAAAATGTTCGTGAGAAAAGTTTTTCGGAAGAAAATCATAATTTTTTATCTTGCTGCTGCTCATGAAAAGGTTTGGGAAGAATGGCAGACATGCGAAATGACTTGACGATATAATATTCTCACAGTTCCCCCGATTTTTCTCTCTCGGACTAACTTTTCTTCTAGATTTATGAAATATCTTAAGCACTTTTGACGGGGTGAATCTACACATACATACAATTATGAATTCTTACACGTACGTATGTGTAATTATTTATTACGAAAATAATTATTTCCATGCAAATGTATTAAAATACTTGATGCTCCATTCATGCAGAGGAATAATGTAATAAAACGGGAAAATTGAAGGCGCATGCCAGATGGCTAAGAAACACATTTGACCTATTACGATTATCCTCTTCACCCTCGTGATCGTATCAATTGTGTTATTAATTGTCCGACGATAGAGTGGAATTTCACATCCATGCATCATGTAGTCTATCTCTCTGATATCACGTTCGTTGTCTGATCTAACGTAGTAAGACGGGTTTGTAACTTATCTATTACATTTTCAGAAAAGTTACCTGCGTTAAATTGTACTTGTACTTAACCTCTTGTAGTTGAATTAACTTGTACTTAACCTCATCCCAAAACTTAAAATTTACTTCCCTGGCCAGCGCTTTTCCTCTAATGAAGAGGTCTTTGCTGCTGCAGAGGGGTTTTTTGAAGATCTCTAGAGGCAAATCACTACAAATACGCAATATAGGCCATGTTTTGGATTAGGTTATTAAGGGAGACCGTGTTGAAAAATGAAAATAATTTGGAATGATAAAATCCATTTTGGATTTTTAATCCCGTAGCGTATCAGAACGCCGTCGCACGTGAAACTGATTCTTCAAAGGACCTTTCTTCCCTTCGATGGCTCCGGAGACGGCGGACCAGCAAGGGGCCCGGGAAATTTGTTTCAGCCGTGTCCAAAAGTAATTTACATTAAAGCGGAATAAGACCAATCCCCCCTAGTAATCGTCATCTTGAAAGCCCGAGTCGACCGAGGGCGTCGAGAATCATTTTGAGGCTTTTGCTATTACGTAACTGCAATTAGAGAGATTAATTAATTTATTTTTGTTTTAATGCAAACGTTAGCTATATTTTCTTAAATTTTGATGAGAAAATAATGTCGCATAAATAGGATTGTTGCACGTTGCTGTGATTGCTGATCTAATTTATAATGTATCTGATTGTAGTGCTTTGTCCTAAAATGATACGCCTCAAAGTTTTTCCTTATTCAATAAGTATGATTTGTTAGTTAAATTAGTTCTTTTTCAATTTAGTCAAACCGAGATGCATTTATTCGATAAATATGCCGACGGAACTGACAAGCAATCAATAATCTCGCATAAAAATATTTTTGTTTCAAAGTCAGTGGAAACAATTTCCGTTGAAAATTCGATTGTAAAAACATACCATACACCTTTAAAACATTCATTTAAATTCATTTTAAATACTTCATTCATCCTGAAATCTAGTATAACATCCGGGAACTAATAATTTTGGAATAAGTGAAGCACGGTGGTTCGTAAAAAATGTCATTTAAGAATGGAATACATTTAATGCTGCTAAAGTGGATTAAGATATTTATGTTTCTTGCATTATTGCAACCGTTGCTTCGCTTTTGGCTTGTTGAGTAGCCGAAGACCGACCGGCCTCTGATGCGCGAGTGTGGTCCAGGGGTAGGCGGAGAGGGAGAAGATTATAAGGGAGGGGGCTGCGGGAGGAGGAGGGAGGGAGTTGAGAGGCTGGGTGCTGAGAGGAGAGTCCCCGAGAGAGTGCATGGGAGCGGGGAGTG
>WURS02029269.1:0-11663 GCA_011762765.2 Rhinocypha anisoptera | reverse complement strand
CATGATCTTGGAAATATATAATTGAGGTGGCCTTTCCGATTCCTGCCTCAATAGTGTTTTTCAAGTGACACCATCACATAAATGGCCGACCCACTGGGGATCCGACATTAGTGCTCAAATATTCATAGCACTTTCTTTTTCCACTCTACAATCTAGTTTTACAAGTCCTGTGGAAAAATTGTTGTAGCTTTTGTTTTTGCTTACATTGTGCATTTTGTGTGATGATTCAAGTCTTACACAAGGATATACTGTTATCATCATAAAGTGTTTGGCATGCACTACCATGAATACTTTTCAGTTATAATTTTAATGATCAGTAAAAATAAATGATAGTTTAATTTTGTCCTAGTCTTGATAACAATTCAAATATAACATTTATTAAATTTTACAAACTATTCAAACTATACATTCTTCATTTATGTTCCTTTTCAGTACTTGCTGGTTCTCTATTAGAGCAAGCAGAGTTGTTGCTCGATAAGGGGATACACCCAATTCGAATTGCAGATGGATTTGAATTAGCTGCTCAGTGTGCAGTGAAGCACTTAGACTCCATAGCAGATTCATTCCCAGTGGATGTTAATAATCTTGAACCACTTATTCAAACTGCTATGACAACACTAGGTTCGAAGATGTAAGTGTGAATATCATGAGTGATCACCAAGTTAACTAATAATTCTGAAAAATTAATATTGTTTTATTCACATTTAAACAAAGAGATGAATCAAATAATATTCCTTATAAAAATTTGAAAGCCTAAAAAGGACGTGGTTCAGCCTGCTTTCATTTTGCTGGTGGTGAACCCATTTAATGTGATGGATACATGGGAATGAGGGAAGAGTATATAGTTATTATTTTGTTGTTATACACTTTGAGTGACAACAAACTTTCTCATCACCAATTTACTCTGATCCTTGTGTGCATTATTATTCTTATTTTTCCAACATTTAAAAGTCAGCATGATTTGTTACCTTCACCCAGGGTACAGTGAGTTCATTGCTGCAAAATCTGGACTTTGAAAAGTTTTTGCCTAAAAGGTGGTAATTTTGTTTTGGTAAGGAATGCACAACTAGGTATTTCACTTATTTTCCAAATAATTTTTGGAGGTATTTGCATATTAATATCCTAATAAAAGTAAGTGCTTTAATATCTTGCATAGCACTTGCTTTGAAAGTCTGTAACAAGTATGTTTTTGTCTAACAATATTTAGGAAAATGTATCTAGTTTCTTTTGAGCACACATTGTTTTTTCCTCTTACTATTATTTTTTTCCTTTTTGTTTTTAGCGTAAATAAATGTCACAGACAGATGGCACAAATTGCTGTTGATGCAGTATTGGCTGTGGCAGACATGGAAAAGAAGGATGTTAATTTTGAGCTTATAAAAGTAGAGGGAAAGGTTGGTGGGCGCTTAGAAGACACTCAGCTTGTTCGTGGTGTCATTGTTGATAAGGACTTTTCTCATCCTCAAATGCCAAAGGTATTAAAAGAGTAGTACTGCCACATTTTCAGCATTAGTATTTTATACATGGTGATATTGCCTTTCTTTGAATGCATGTAAACTTTGGTTGTAGCATTCAAAAATTACTTTTTTTTTTCTTTTGTGTAGCTACTCAAGGATGTGAAGCTGGCCATTTTAACTTGTCCGTTTGAACCTCCAAAGCCCAAAACAAAGCATAAGTTGGATGTGACAAGTGTGGAAGATTATAGGACACTTAGAAAATATGAAGCGGAGAAGTTTTCTGAGATAGTGCAGCAGGTATGAGCCTTTGTTTAAATTACTCAAGTTTCATGTGCTGTTGCATTGCTTTTAATTAAAAAATATGGCTTTTCTGCCACAAAATCAGTGGTTGTGTTCACTGGGAATTTTTAGTGATCAATAACGACCTACTGGACCTTTACATTAATATATTTTCTAGTCTAATCCCTTAGTTTAGACTAAAATTTGATGCTCACATTTTTAAAAAGGATGCTCATTCTTGGAATGGAGTGCATTGGTATTATTATTCATTGTATAAATGATTTTATGGCAGCTTGTATCAAAGTGAATCTCAAAGGTTTCCAACTCATTCTCATTCATTTAATAAAAACCATACTTAACCTTTTTGTGTTGAAATTCATATGTATATATATATATATATATCATATTGTAGATAAATATGATGCTGGTTTGCCTATGCAAAAGAACGAATGCAATATATATATATATATATATATACAATGGCATCTGAGAGTAAAGCATTTGTTGAGGCAGGAATAGAATTCTACTCCTCAGGACCAAACTTAGTATGACACCAACCCCTCCCTCTGAATCTGGTTGGAGGTACCTCCCACCCTTCGTCTCATTAGAAGCCCCCCTCTGCATGGGACCATGATTAAATAATTGTTCAGGAAGTGGTTATGCTTAGAGAATATGGGTGGTGCAAAAATATGAATTAAAAAAATAATTACTGACATAGTTAACAGTATTCCTAATTTTTAAACAAACTTCTAGGGTTAATATTAGCCAATATAATGTACAGTGTACTTATGGTCTACCAATCGCTGTTTTTTTATCTAAAAAAGTTACCTTTCATTATATCTTTAAGTAGATATCTTGTTTTTTTAACATAACATATACACACAACATGGCAATGGCCCTTCTTTATGCTTCACCCATTTAGCTGTGTAGTTTAGTGTGACAGTAAATAAGCAGGGAAAAGTAAAGAACTATAGTTCACAGTTATAAGTATTAAATTATTTCTTTTTATAAACCAATGCCTAAGCAATAGGTTGATCACAGACCCAACCCTTGAGAGGGTGCTGAGTCAAAAGTTTGAGAGTACCTCCCCCCCAGATCCCAAGGAAAGGTTGGGTGCCCTGTTGAGTTGGAGAAAACCTTATATATGGGAACTTTGTGGCCAAGGAAGACTAAAATGTCATCCATTTGGAGGTATTGAGAGTTTCTTATGATATTCAGGGCCCTGTAGAAGTTTCCCAGCTAAGCCCTCTGGCACGAAAGGGTAATATGCATACAGTTACTGCTGATGTAATTTTGATGTCAGCTGTGATAAATCCTTGAATCCTCAATGTCTTTTGATTGATGTTTTTTTCTGATTTGTAGGTTAAGGATGCTGGTGCTACATTGGCCATTTGTCAGTGGGGATTTGACGATGAGGCTAACCATCTCCTACTCCAAAGAAATCTGCCTGCAGTTAGGTGGGTTGGTGGACCAGAAATTGAGGTTTGTATTATGAGATTTAAAGGTTGTCTTTGTGTGTAAAAAGTGTCTCTGAGAATTATTTTTCTTGAGTTTGTAAGTATTTATATCTTCTTCTTAACAAAATATTTGAAAAGGATTAAATGAAAATAATACTTTATTATGGGTAAGAATAGTTTCAATGCTTAGATGTCATAATCATGATATACATTTTGTGTCCATTATTTAATCTGTGATAATAAAGGGAAAATTTCTATACACTTTTGACACATTAAATGAATATTTCTTAATGTCAAATTTATCAAGATTTTTATTATTTCACAATACTCAATAATTGAAAAAACAAGTATGTATCTGGGAAAAACCTTGGAATGAACTACTCCCTAGAATTGCATGTAATACCACATGAATTTTAATAACAGATATGCCTACTGAACAAAAGGTTCCAACTGAGTCATCATCTATAGTCGAGGCCAAAGCTATTCAGTCCTCCATCATATTGACCCTCCTACCTTATATTAGCTTTCTACATGTAAATACATCACCATATTCCATTAATTGTAGTGTGTCTCCCAATATTCATTCCATCTCCATCATTTTCTTTCTGTTCTATATTTTCCTTTCTTGTCTTCGATCATATTTGGCATCAGATGTCTCATTAGTTTTCTTAACAATACTTCAACTTCCCTGTACAGTGTACTCATTTCTTCCTATCCATGTAACTATTTTATTCACACATCTTTCACCATCCCTTTTTTTATTGTTAGTCTTGGTAAAATTGAGAAAGTTCTGAGATTAAACCTAGATTTTTCTGCTCCCAGATGTGTATAATCAAAATAGTTAAGTAAATAGAAGCATAGTAGAATTCCTTTGGTGTTACACATATGCCAAAGATCAGACACTATGCTAAATAAAATTTTTCTCACATTCATATTTTTACATGTTTGCTGGTAGCATGTTTTAATAAGTGAGAAAAGACAAGCACCTGAGAATATAATATTGAATTCCTATTTTTAGTCATATTAATATTTCATGCAATGGATAGTAAAATAACTTTTGCAAGTGCATTTTGATTTTTTAAATTGGAAGATTAGAATGAACAATGATGTGAAGGGTTCATGTCTTTAACCCTTTGCCTTGTATGCTGTCTTATCTAATGAATGGCAAAATAACATGTTTCCTTCTATGGAATTGATTCAAGTTATTTGTATGTTCCTGTTAAGCTGAACAATTCTCTATTGATTCCACTGTAATTATAATTTTCATTTCATAGTTGATTGCAATTGCAACTGGTGGCCGCATTGTTCCACGTTTTGAGGAGCTTACTCCAGAGAAACTTGGTCATGCAGGAGTTGTTAGAGAACTCCAATTTGGAACTACAAAAGATAGAATGCTTGTGATAGAAGAATGTAAGAATTCTAGAGCTGTTACCATTTTCATTCGTGGTGGAAACAAGATGGTGAGATTTTTTCATGTTTTGTTGTATAGTGGTTTAATATTGCTTATTAATAGTAATTGTTGTACCTTTGATACACTTGAGAGTATTGATTTTGTATAACATATGTACTTTCATTATGCACCCATAATATAATCCATGCTTTTAATGTTTTAGATCATTGAAGAAGCTAAACGTAGCATCCATGATGCTCTTTGTGTTGTACGCAACCTGGTCCAGGACAATAGAGTTGTATATGGTGGTGGAGCTGCAGAAATCTCTTGTGCTATTGCTACTTCTCAAGAAGCTGACAAGGTAAATATGAAACAGGTTTCAGTTATACCAGAAGTCTTACTTATATTTCATTGGTTTTCATTCATTACTTGGTTAACCTGATACATGACTATCATGCCATCTTTGGATCTATTTTACATTGTATGTCATATAAGAATTTCCAAAATCACTAGTTATATAAAAGATTCATGATTTGTGCTGTATATTAAAAGCCCACTCAAAGAAGTTTCTTCTTCCTTTAAATGCTTATAATGTTATTTTTATTTCTTTGTATTCAGTTTCTCATTTTAATTTAAGTAACACTGATGTTTAAAATGCAAGATTTTAGACTGGTATGTCCAATAATATTGGGAGTGTTGCGGTGTTTGTTACCACATGGTTCTGTGGCTTGTGCTTGAGTAGTCAATTGATATTCAAGTCAAATTTTCTTTTGCATTTATGATTGTGTTTAGGTGTAACACTTCATAATAATGAGCCATTTATTTGAAGTTATGCATAAAATTAATCATTTTTATTGATCATAGATTGTTGGTTATACCAAATTTTGAGAAAAACCAATAGCTATTTGCCCATATATACGAATTGACTATAAAACTACTTATATATGCTTGTATAATCCAAGTCTTCTGGCAAATAAATTATTATTGCTACATTATGGCCTAGTTTGCCCATGTGAGAGAAAGCATGCTTGTAAAAATTATATATTAATGGTCACTACTAAAATGGTAATATTTGTATTTAAAACCTCATTAGCATGTTATTTTCTTAGTTTCTATAACTCATTGAGTTTCTAGCTGCTAAACCATCCTAAACTGTCCCATGAAATATCTAAGTTATATGAAAAGCCTGTTAAGTATTTATTTTTTGGTCAGATGCTACTTTTTTCAATTTTCTTTTTTTCTATTTTTTTGTGTGTATCCTTTTTATCACCAGCAGAAATCCATGTTGTATTTGCACAAGTTACATTGTCATCGCAATTCATATATATTTTATAAGTATATTTTTTCCATTCCAAAAATTTTCAGTTAAAAATAAATGCAAATCAGTTGCCATGATGAAAGACTTTGGCTTTGATAAAAATATTCCTTCATCTGTAGGATTTAAAAAAGATTAATTAAATTTTTAAATTACAGATCTCATCCTTAGAACAGTATGCATTCCGTGCATTCTCTGATGCTTTGGAAAGCATTCCTATGGCCCTTGCTGAAAATTCAGGACTTTCCCCAATACATACCTTAACTGCTGTGAAGGCCCGACAAATTGCTGAAAAGAATCCAGCCTTGGGGATTGACTGTATGCTTAAGAATACAATAGGTGAGTATTTTTATTATTAGACTGGAATATTTTGGGATTCAGGTAATTATTATTACTATTTTGTGTTAATCAAAAGGTAAAGTATATGATTCATTGTTTAATTTTAATGTAATTCTTAATCTCTCACAAAAGTCAAATAATAGCAAGTAACACTTAACAGAAAAAAATAAATAATGATAATTATTGAATTTTTGGTGCTGTTGCCACCATTGTCAAAGTTGAGAATAGGAATAAGGCAATAGTAATTGGGAGTGATGTATACAGGCAAAATTGGAGAGGAGGAAGAGAATAAGGGAAGGTGGAATGGAAGGAATGGAGAAAAGACAGAAGAACCTAGGTTCTCATGGAAGGCATGATTGAATAATTACATGTATATGCAACCTGCCAACTTATATATACATTTACAAATTCCCTCTGTCATAGTTCTGTGTATTGTGACAATATATTTTTTATCTTTGCAGTGGTAACTCCTCAATTAACAAAGTAAACAGAGTCAAAGTGCATACATCATTTGAGGATTGAGAGAGAAGAAAGAGCATGTTTTAATTTCTCCTCACATGATCTCATCATTCCAGTAAATGTTTGCAAATACTCTGTATGCCACTGAAATATCTTTAATTGAACATTGGGCATGATATAAATCAGTTCACACTGGTCAAAGTTTAGGTTAATTGTTCCCACTTTGTTCTTTCAATCACTCATCGCCCTAAACTTAACACTCTCCACCATGCTATGTTTACATCCAGCTTTTAATCTTTCTTGATTGTGCTGTCTAGTTTACAGCAGAACCGAGAAATTTCTATTTCTCTCTCTTCATTAAAATTTTTGGAAAGTAAAATTTTCTGAGAATTTTGCATTTAGTCCTTCACACAACTACAAACTCAGCATCATTGTTTCAATTTCAATAATTTTTCTAAATCTAAAATTTTTATAAATGAGTAAAGAATTATCTGATTACCTACATTATATTTTAAACACTTTTCCTGCCTCGGTTCGTCTTCCTGGTGATGTCAGACTTTATTTTTGTTTATATTTCAGTCATTTTGGTATTCAATACATGACCTAAGTAAGTGCACAGTGACACTACTGTTTTCTTTCAATTTAGCCTACAGTAGACATACATGTGCTATATTATTGAGACACTCTGAACCATTGGAAAATCTTTTTGCCATAGATTTACATACTGATATGAGTGTTACAATTATCATTGTAATTGGCCCAATTGTGTATTTGACTTTTCTGATAAAAACACATTGGCTAATTGTTACCGTTGCATTTTAATATGCATAAATTAAAAATATTTGCATCTTTGAAGTAATAGTAGTTATAATGGCTAAGAGTATAGTATTTTATTATGATACATCACAAGTTCTAAGCACATTTATCAAAATAGACCATTATCTCAATTTTTACATACTTGGATTTTATAAAACACTCACAATTCAGGTCTCATTGTTGTGTATAATCAAGATTCTACTGTAGTATGATAAATAAGATAATTATATATATTACACATTCTTGTAACACCATATTTACCATGAAATAAAATCTTTTTCCAAAGTTCCAAAGCCTCAGAAAAATGTTGGGTCGTCTTACATTCAAGTCTTCTTATAATCTGGTAAATACAGTATATCTGGGGAATGTATCTATTAATTGGGAAAGGTTTATAGTTTGTAAATGATTTCCATGACATTCCTAAGCATACCAGGTATTAAGGACTTAGCTTAAATTTTTGTTTTTACTTAAGTGTATATTTTTTCTGTCATTAGTGAGTGTTCTGTGCTTAAACATTTGCATTGATCTCTTTTCAGATATGAAGGAGCAGCATGTAATTGAAACACTCCATAGTAAGAAGCAGCAAATATTATTAGCCACACAATTGGTCAAGATGATATTAAAAATAGATGATATCAGGTCACCCTATGATGGGAACATGGGCCTATGAACAAAGAAGTGTGGATTTATCCCCTGTAAAATGTCTTGATTGCTGGTATCATTGGTAACCTAATGAGATTTGTTGGATGCTGCACTAAAAATTTTTCTTTGGAGCCACAAAATGCATTTCTATTTTGTCATGGTGACTCGTAAAAATGTTCATTGCAGTGAAAGTCATTTAACATTTACTATATGAATTCTAATCTACAAGGTACCATGAAAACAGTACATTAGTGACTAACCATTTATGGGCCTTCAATTTTCATTTACATTTAAATTCTTCACCCTGAAATCACTGGCTTCATGGAGTAAGGAATGTTAATAGCAATTTTATAAGCTATTTTGATTTTAACAAACACTAAACTGTTGTGCCTATACTTAAATACTTTTTTATAAATCATTCGCGCCACATTAATTGCATTTTTTGGTGATCCATTCATCATAACATTACAATATGATGTTATTCTGCTCAAAGCATCTGAATGTGATGGACACCAGATTATATGAAAATAATCCAAACTTGTCACTGGACTGTATTATTTATTTCCTCTGCAAACTCTTGAATTAAATTTGCTTTGTCTTATATTGTGATTTATTTAAATTTGTTAATCAGTTGTATAGTTTTCAGGGCTTATTATGTACAAGGTTGTTGACCTGAGGGTTAGACTTATTTAGAATATGTATTTAGATTTGCATAAGAGTTGGCAAACAAATATTCTCATATTTTTAGCAGATTTTTAGATTATTTTTTGAAATAATCATAGAAAATGTTTATTAGATAATAACAATGTACACACATTGTCAGATTTACTGTTTTGGAAGAAAGTTGACCTTATATGCCAATGGAGGCAGTTGCTTTATTATCTATACTATTTGCATGGAGGCATTGACAATTGCTGTGGAAATGGATATATCAATGATGGCTGACATAAAAGCCATCTGAGGCTGGTTGATTGATGATACCAATGCAAGTAGCATGGTAAATGTTGATTAGGCTATATGACAAGATATTATTATGGAGGTAATGGAAATGATAGTGATTAAAGGTTTTATTTTTTTATTGAAAAATTGGTAACGAATTTACAGAATATTGTCTGTTGTGGGATTAAAAAATTTTCAATAAGTTTGGGTTCTAGAAATGTGGGGACTAAATTTGGGGAATTTTAGTAATATTGAGGACTGGATGAAGCAGTGAGTATGTAATGAAAGCTGGCATTTGAATGCTGTATTTATAATTGCCTTTTAGATATGAAATCAGGTTCTTTCTAGCTTTATAGAATATTTAATGGCAGAAAATAACTGATTCCACACAAGGTGACAAGTTTAAAAAAATTGTATTTTTTAAACTTGTGCTTGGAGTGTACTAGTTATTTTATGCCATTTGCCTTTTAGATATTGTTCCATACAGTATCACCTGTAATAATGCACTGCAAAATATAACTTAAGTCAATATATCTTACCATGGCCAAGAGGCACAGTTATCTAGGTACATGAATTTATTGATGTCATAAGGTTCCCAGGATACTTAGAAATAGCATTTTGTTTGCTTCTGACATCACCATAAGACAATTTTCCTAGTATTGCTAGGCCTTTGACTCCCATAATGGAGCTTGACCTGCCTTAGACCCTGTGAGGATTGCCAGATTTTGTAATGCTGGGTTTGCACCTATCCTCCAATCAATGACTTCCCTATAGAGGGAGAATTAGACAAGGTTCAGGACCAAAAGGAAATAACCGGCCCCTACTTTCCCAAGTTCATCACCACTGATGAACTTTTCCGGGAATGCCTTAATGGCCAGGAACACAGAAAAGCCTAACATGTCTGTGGAAACAACAGTACCTGGTAGTGCTCCTGCAGCAGGTGTGATTTGCACTTTAGTGTGTGGAGCACTATCAAGGCTGGTAGACTGTCAAAGCTTACATGAATTGGCCCACTGATGTGGGATAATTCTTTGATCACAGGACAATCTGGAATATTAATGCTGGTCGGCCTGGAATATGGTAATTCACATCTAACCCCTATTCATCCTCTTCTTCTCAAGCCATCCGTGTACCATAGAGGCACAAGAGTAGTTTCACTATTCTATCTAAATACCAGTCCCCATTGGGGAAGCTATGGTTCAGGACCAATTGGAGTATGGGGTCTTTTTGAATTAAAATGCTGCTATGCCATCACAGCCCATCTTAAGATGCAGCTTGGTCCACATCCGATAGGTTGTGGTCCATACCTGCCCTTCCACCAATAAGTGAGGCAGGTGACTGCCAGCACTAAGGGACTTTTAAATCCCCCTTTGATGCCTAAGCAGGCCACGCTTTGTGTGTAGATAAGTTTGTAATAGTTTAAATGAGTTCAAATTTGCCTAGTTCTCCACCACAGTATTGAGCTGTAGGAAAGGATAAGTCTCTACTACAATATAAACCCCTAACATCACCTTGTAAATTTATCCCTTGGTTTTGTCAATATAACCGTCTGCATAACCATAAAGTTGAGTGTTTTTTTACTTTTTGTACTCTGCCAATTCCACCAATTGAGTTACCCCCAGATATCTTGCCCATGGCTGAAGAGCCTTGCCATTGATGCAAGATTTAGCAAGCTTTTTTTTTTTAAAAATATACACATTTTTTCTTTGGGCTCACCGTATGAGCCACGTTCTCAGGCAACACGCAAGGTCCCCTGTATGAGTCCAGAAACTGACTACATACTTGGCGGTTACGGACGCAAGGGAATCGTTCTCGTATGCATTGTCGATTCTTCAGTAGAGCCAGAAAAGCGGGTCTGTAGATCATGCTTTAGTGCTTCCATTTCAGAAAGTGTGAAGGAAGTAGAAAAGAGCCCTCCCCATCTCATGGGTGTTTGGAAAGGGTCTTGTGAATTTTTGCTGCATCAGCAGTATCTCTATCCCGCCGCAGAAGTCCTTCCAATCCTCTCTCCTCCTTGAGGGTTTTATCGACAGCTTGTACCTCTTCACGTAGAGCCATTTTCTATCCCAAATTAAAGTTTTCTGGTCAGCAGCTTTTCTCTTGGGAGGAGATCATGGCCTTAGTAAATCATCCACAGCTGTCTCATCAAGGGGTGCTCTCAAGCTCATTGCCAAATTGCAGTCTTATCAGTTCGCATTTCTGTGGTTCCTGTAGTTTTCGGCGTGGTGATTTTCCTTAGTCGTGTTGAACAGGGTGTGTAGGTCGTCTTCACAAAGGTATCTGACCTAAATTCACTCCTACATAAGGACGAGTTAATGGACCAAACTTCTAAGCGGAAAATTGAGATTTTTGGCGTTAAGTATAAGTTAAAGGATACTAACAACGGGTATATGAAGAAGAATCTCATTCTATCGAACTTGGAATTTACTGTCCTTTTATGATCAAGCCGTTGGATCACAGACATCGACAGACATTAATAATACTCATTTCTGTATGGTGACGTGTATTGTCACACTCGCGACTCTGCCATATTGTAACATGAAACTCAATGAAACCGTCATGGTTTCGTA
>WURS02029259.1:0-11664 GCA_011762765.2 Rhinocypha anisoptera | reverse complement strand
ATGTGGAATTTCAAAGTTTGTGTCTCATTTAATAATGAAGCAGTTCCACGAAGTCACGCCGGAAACTATTTCCTATAGTAACTGAACTATTTTAAAATATACAGACACGGAGAGAATTATGCGGTCCGAAAGTATTAGTGTACTTTTCAATTAGACCATTTAAGACATTTCCATTCTGGGTGCTCATTATCACCAACTTGATGATTATATGTAAATATATTCGAATGTTTGCGCGAAAATTAAAATATTTTGTGCGGTAAATGTCCCTAAAATTTTCTTGAGAATACCACTTTCGGTAACCTAGTATCTGAGAACATTAGGCATGTTTGGTGATTTGCTTTACTTGCATTTTCCTTCAAGCTATCCTATAGCACCGTACATCTGTTACGGCATTGGTCTATTGTCATAATAGTGGCATTTTATTACGACTTTGTAGGTACTTTTATTTTTATCGGTAGCATATTTTTTGTCACATTCAAGAAATTTTGAACTTACGGCATCGTAAATTTCAGTATTTCCGCCCTCAAAAACCCTCACCTGTCTTGAAGTTCAAATTAAGGCATTTGACGCCGGAAAGAGAGACGATCAACTTAACGAGTGAGGACTTTTTTATTTGTTCGGTCTTGTTTGGCACCGCTGGACGAATTTATTTTCACGACAACTTTCCGGTAATAAGTTTCGGACTTTTGACTTTCAAGATTGAACTCAAGTGGTCATCTGACAGGTTGGTAATTAATGGTAGAAGGTAGGTCATTAACCATTTTAGTGTAAGCCTCCATTAATATGAGAAAACTCCCCGAACCTTTGTATGTTTATAAGCATAATATATTATAAACATAATACATGTTATATATATTTATTTATAACTATTCTTGTAGAAGCACACGAGAAACATAGAACACACTTAAAAGAACACTTACACAAGGATCCGAATTTTCGGTGGTCGAGGCACGCCTTTTTCTTGAGGATCGAGATATATATATGTAATATGTTAATATCATTGTGTTGAAGTTGATTTTTATTTAGCTCCATACAATTTAGGAAAAACATATTTATTAAAAAATCAGTGGCTGATAGCTTGGCCGTGGCATTTTTTGATAGCCCCGCGGGCCGATTGATAGGCCCACTGGCAATAAAAGGATTAAATCTCTCAAGGTTTTTAACCATATTTAATGCTTAGAGAATAACATCTCTTCCTTCCGATTTTTACAATCTTTTAAAATTAGGGAAGTGCGCTTAATGATCGCATTTATCAAATTTTAATGTGGTCACGGTTGGAGCGATGACCTTAAAAACCAGCAGTTGTAAAAAAATCATCAATCATATAAAAATAATATATATTCCTGACCTCATCGATATTTTTTCTCGTGAAATAACTGTGAACACGACGCTACTTCCACATAATACGCAAGAATTGCGAAAGCTTCTTTAGATACCGCTTCAAATGACTATTCCACGAGTCTCCTATTTTCGTGCCTCCGATTCTGTCTATTGAAACCCGCTTAAAACAGTTGTAAATGTAATAGAGAAAAAACTAATGGTAATCGCACCCTGTATAAATTGACACTTGTTTTCATTTGCAACAGATGTCTCGTCTAACTTAATAACTTCCAGGCTTCACTTCGTGGACATTTTATATCACCATGACTTAAAGCAGAGCATTGTACTTCTCCACGGTGTTTAGGTTGATACTACGGTTTCACCTTGATACGAAATCACCAGGTACCTGGTGACGTCTTTTTAAGTGGTGAAACGCTTTGTACCTACCAATAAATTCTGGAAAAGTACGTTTTTCCGTTTTATGTCACGGGGATGTTTCGAAATTACAAGGCTGCTTATGAGATTAAGGTTTGGCAATCTGGAAAATATACCTTTTTACCCCATGGGTTTTATTGATAATGCGTCGGTGCTATTTTTTCCACACACTACAGAATCAGTGGAATTTTTTAAGTGAAAATGTTTATTCCCTTGGTAGGGTATTTCGATATTGGAGAAAAATTCAAATTTGCGGAAGCAATTTGTTTCACCGATCTCCCTTCTGTTTGACCACAATCCACATACCTGTTTTCTTTCTTTGAATGTCCAAATTTATCCTTAACAACTTTTCAGTTGGGGATGGATAAGACCACGAAATTCCAACATTATACTTCCGCTACCCTTACTCTTCTCCTCCTCTGAAAAGGAAGGAAATTTTTTTTCCTGCTCATATCCCTCAAGTAGGCTCAAATATGTTATGCTAGCAATATGAATCAAAAATTTTGCAGAAATCACTGAAACTTTGTATGATCCCTTTTTTCTCCCACCAGGGCCCTTCTCTGTTTCGTGCTGTCACTAAAATTATACTTATTATCAGTGGGAAAGTAATAGGACAGACATTGAGACATTACAGTTATTGAAACCTAATTGGGGAGAACTACTCGAGGAACTAACCCTGATAGAAAGAACCTACAATTTGTTATGGATCTACTTTGGAAACTGTATGAGCAGCAACCACTCGCCTTTAAATTTAAAACAATCTCACCTTATCTCCTTATTTTGATAACCGGTAGGGGAAAAACCATTGAAGAAGTATTCCGAGGAGTCATTGAAAGTGGACCTTATGTTGTGAGTATACTTTAAATGAGAGGAAAACTGATATGACAGATATTGAGACATAATTGCTGAAAACCTAATTGGAAATTATCTCATGGGGGAAGAACCCTGGAGCTGGTCCAAGGGTGGTGTATGTGACAGAATAATGGAGAATGTTTGAATTTGTTACTACAAAAGTGTGAATAATTGGGCAGGTGGAAGGTTGTTTTGGAGAGCTACTGCAAACCAATCTTCGGATTGATAACCTGTAATGATCGTTACAAATATAATGGCAATCGACGATATCAGTAATTTTTATTATCGGAACAAGGAGAAAAACATCATGATCAGTAAGTCTGGATCTGCTATCGCACAAGGAAAACAGTCCTATAAATGAATTTCTCAGTACAACCTTAGTGTATGCAAATATTTTTTTAAGATCTAAACAAGGTCAATTGAATTGAACGCTCAAAGATTTGGAGCATGAAATAATCTTATCCTTTGTAAGGAGACTATACCTCTTGCTTCAATGTTTCGTTGAGTGAAGTGTTGACAGTAAGTCAATAGGAAATATATTTAATTTCAACCGGGGAAGGGGGGGGCTCTTACCCAATCGGAACCAAGGATAAAGTCACCTTCTAATTCAGTGGAAGTGACCTGCGGAAGACGTCATAGGAAACAATCGCCGGTAATATTCCACGCATCTCTGATGAAAACCGGTCATGATTTAAGTGTTCAGAGGTCAGTGAAAAGTACGTCGCTCTAAGCAAATGCAGGAGAACGCGAGATGGCTCCGATAAGAAAATTGAGTATTTCAATCTCACTGAAGTTATCCATGCATTTACCTTCAGGTAAATTTCTCTTGACGTAAGCGATGATAAGAATTTCTGTTTAGATCAAGAGTGATAGTGGAGGAACCGCGAGGAAAACGCAGTAAATTTTGAAAAAGAAATGACCTTGAATTGTATAATTGTTTTACGATCGCATTTTAAATTGAGGATTACGACAGAGTCACTTGGTGTCAACTACAATTTTTTTTACCATAAACCACAGTTTCAATTATTGTTAGGGAGTAAAGCCTTCTCCATTCAGCTGTTTTCACTCATAAATATGTGGCATGAAAGCGTTGATGATTCCCACGGTTTTATATGAGACACATGGAAACAACCGAGCGGAACGTGAACAAATGCTAGGAAATTAATCCGGTAGCTTCAAACTTCCTTCTTTCGCGCAGAAACATTATTGCGGCGAAGGCTAGTTTAAAGAAATTTAAGACATAGTAAGTATGGACGCTTGGGCGTTTGAGGAAAATCAGGTAATAATTAAAAGTGAACTGCCTCCAGAATAAAACTTAATGGAACCGCAGCAACCGGAATATTCTAATTGCATAAGTTCAATAAAAGCTGTTCCCCCTTAGAAAAATGGACGAGGAAAAAATATACATGGAAAAACAAAAATGGAGAACTTAAGATTAAAAGGTTATAGCTGAAAATCCGTTTGTTAATAGTTTTAAAGGACATTAAAAATATTTTTTTAAAATATGCCGAATTAATCAAACCTAAATTATTTCCTTATCGATGTAAATGGTTATATGTAGTTCGTTATATCTGCTTCTTCCCCTGTAAGCTCCATTAAATTTTGAGCTGCCCCCTCTAGTAGCTCGGAAGCTTTCGACGCTCGTGGCCTGAATTTCTGAGGGATCGCGTAATATGCCATTGAATTATTTATCCGAAATTTGTGCCAGACCATGAGATCTATTAAAATCACTCTGATCATTATGATAATTAACGGCCTATTAATTTTCAAAGTTATTCCTTTCCTTTGATTTCAACGGTCATGCCTCGAAGCAGTCGCATTGAGGTCCTTCGTAGTGATGCCTTGCCTTACTTCGTAAATTTACCTTTTTATTCTATTCCTCTTCTTCTTTCCTCTCTTTAGACTCTCAGTGTATTTCTTTGCTAAATTGGATTCTGTCTTTCAATATTTTTCATCTCCGGCCTTCACACTATGTATTCTTTTTCCGCTTGGAATTTTGACTCCTCTGAATATCTCAATTATTCTACCAATGTCTATTGCGTTCGAAAAATTCGTATTGGAAATTAAAATTAATTTTATATTCATAAAATGTAATCATTCAATTCAAGATAACGGGTCCTCGTTGTGCACGCGCGAATGACTTATTTCCTGAATTGTTTCAATCGTCTACTTGTCCACATATTATGGCTTATCAGGTTTTCTTTCTTTAATTCAGATCTGCGGATGTATCTAACGTGTTTTCGCTACGTTACGTTATACCCGGAATGATTTTAATCGAAATATCTTTTAGCTTAAAAAATATTATGTAAACCTACTTTCTGACATTTATCACTCTCTATAAGTAGGGGCATATTGGCCATGCATGGGCAATATATATTCCAATTACTAATGCATGTTAAAAAGATCATAGATACTCTACCTACTAGAGGAGATGTACGCAATTATAACACTAGGAATAGTAATTACATTAATATAAATTTCCTTAGACTGTCTAAGACACAAAAATCTCTAAAAGGTACAGGACTCAAGATTTTCATTAAACAACTTGAAATTATTATAAGCCTGAATATTCGTAAAGTCAAAAATACCATATGTAGATGGTTATTGTCAAATGCATTTTATTCTGTACTAGAGTATTTTGATAGTGATATAATGCATTATTTGGAATGTAGTTATTTTTGTATATTCATTTTCATCTGGACATATTATTTGACGATCTCTCTTATGGTCTATTCCATTTACTGACAAATGAAATTATTATTACTATTGGTCCGCCATGCTTAGATATGCATTTCTTCGAGTCCATAGGCACACTGGCTGATCTCTTTCGCTCAGTTACCACCACGTTTCAGAAAGGTTTTTGTGGCACCATGGTCGGCTTCAGAGTTAGCCGAGAGGTGCTTTGACTCTCCTTTGGAAACCGATCCTGCGACTCCTTTGCCCTTTCGCCAAGTGGAAATCTAAGAGCGAGCGCTCGAGGGGAAATTGGTCAAAATCGACGGCCATTTTATTCAAACTATTGCGGTTTCCCACTCATCTTTTTAACCTGAGAGTGTATAAAGCGCGCGTGGCGAATTTACGAAAGGCGTGCCCAAAGTGGTGTAGAGAGTAATTATTTTGGCACGCGGATCTGCTGTAAGGATAATTCCCCTGCCAGTTTATATTAGAGGGTCGAAAGTACTGAAAATTCATCTGACCGAATTGCAGATTTGACGACTAACGTTTATCATTATTATTTTATATACACTCAATGATATTTTTTCTTTTTGTTTCATATAAACTATAATATTATTTCATTGCAAACTAATTGTATTAATTTAATTTTTATGTCATTATAAAATTATAATTCTAAACCGGACAAAAAATTTTATTTGACAATAGTGATTTTCAACGATATTTCAATCATCTAATCTTTTTATTCCCTCCAATTAGTTATTTTAAACATGAAGACAAATAATAATTGTTGATACCATTTTTAAAATTCATTTTTTATCATAAAACATTATACGTATCTTAACCACAGTGATCAACCCGAAGGTTGTTACGTTAAGTGAGGGTAGAGCTCACCTAGTACTAAGCCTGAAGTGTGGAAATTCACACATCAGGGTAGAGGGGCCAGTTTATTTCCCTGTGCTGCCTGTGGTTTCCCACGAAGATGTGGTATTACCCGAAAAATCACTCAGCTTGGGTTTAGCTGGAGGTGTCCGGAGTCATCACCAGGTCTCGAAGCTGGGTCCCCCGGTCAGTCACTAGACTACCATGACCTCTGGATACAGTATAGCATCGAAAAATCTATATACAGCTGTTTCCGTTGATATAGCCATTTTCAGAACTAGATATTTTAAACATCTCCAAGAAAGGCAAGATTTTTATTTATACACGACACTTTCAAAGGCCAAGAGAAGAGAGAGATAATGTCTAAGGAAATTTATGTGAAGTCTCTCACCACATTTGAAAACGAACTATTCTATACATTGTCTCCCTCAGGTTGGTAGTAGTGATAGCAGGAAGGTGCTAGGAAGTTCATTTAGATGCTCAATCACCACACATGTGCATCAACAGGATCACTAATCAGGAATCCTTATGATGACCATTAATTCTAAATTGTAGGAGTGGTAGATACATATTAGTAAGTGCTATGAAACAG
The DNA here is from genome assembly GCA_011762765.2 of Rhinocypha anisoptera. Classification (NCBI taxonomy): domain Eukaryota; kingdom Metazoa; phylum Arthropoda; class Insecta; order Odonata; family Chlorocyphidae; genus Rhinocypha; species Rhinocypha anisoptera. The sequence continues at coordinate 4,910 of WURS02029259.1, read as the reverse complement.
CCCCGAATAGTCTCTTTGAAATGATTGTTTGTTGTTTCAACTTTTTGGAAAATATATTCTTTATGGGATACATATATGCAAGGAATATAGTCATTGACACTTTTGTTTGTATCTCATATGGAAAAATTTTAAATGCTGGTTCTACTTGCTTTTGCAGTTGCCTCTGAACAAGTTGACAGATCAACTTCGTGAAGAAATAGCTTTTTCAGGATTCACTGAAGCTCTCACATTCTCATTGGTAAGTGCTGCTTGGAGATAGTTTTTAACATCTTTGATTGACTTAATGAATCGTGCCTTTCATGCAATTTGGACTTGCTAAAAGCCCATATCAATGATTGGGAAAAGGTTTATTTCATAATTCTATCGATATTAAATATGAATAATAATTTATCCTCATGGTACAGATTACCATGAGGATAATTTATCCTCATGGTACAGATTACCATGAGGATAAATTACCTCGCATCATTGCAGTTGAGAAATACGTTAAAGACATTAAGTATAATATATAATACAAAATATAGTTGATCACACCCACAAGAATGTTTATTATATTAAAAATAATTGTGTGATAAAATAAAAAGTTTATTACCTATTTGATCCAGCCTCGTACTTTGCTTATATTACGTGACCTCTACTCCAGTGCTCTCGAGATGATGTGTCTACAAAGCTTGGTGTTCAGCTGGATTCTGTTCCTGCCATTCACATTTCTAATCCAAAGACTATGGAATTCCAAGTTGGCAGGACAACTCTCATACCAGGTCTCCTAAAAACAATGGCTTCAAATAAACAGATGCCTCTACCAATGAAATTGTTTGAAATTAGTGATGTCATTCTTTTGGATAAATCAACAGGTATAATTTGAAATTAACTGCTATTTATGCCATAATTACAGAGTCACTTTGATTATTTTATTTATTCAATTATGTTTTTAGAGGTTGGAGCAAGAAATGAGAGAAGAATTTGTGCCGTCATATCCGATAAGACCTCAGGATTCGAAATTATCCATGGATTGTTGGATCGCATTATGCTTGTATTAGAAGTTCCCCGGGTTTTCAATGTGAATACTCCAACAGGCTACTACCTGAAGGGAATAGAAGGTAAAAATATAATTGGTTGTATATACTGGGCGGTTCTTTTGCAACAGTGTCCTCTTCCGCTCTATGTCATCTGCATCCATTCAAATTTTTTTATTTCTTGTATCAATTGCTTTCAGAACTGACCATGTTGATATTAATAGTAATCTGTAATTGGTTCTAGTGTATGGTCTACAAACAGTAACTTTTTTACACGCAAAGCAAGTTTTTTAAAATATAGGAAATAATTTTATTACTCAAGACAAAAGTTTTATTTCTACATTTAAAGTAATTTCCCGGACAGCAAATAGATATCTAATAGATATTGATGGGTAGATGAATAGATATCTAATAAATTGATCTAATAAAAGTATATCTAATAGATTGATCATATATGGATAGGCATGAATTAGGTATATATTTGCTGTGTGGTACTAAGCATAACTGTATATGTCTAATATATATATATATATCTATAGAGTGGCTCCCAAATATTATCTGATAGGTATCATTAGAGTGACTTCCATAGATATTGTGGCTCCCATATTCATGCATATATATATTTTAGGAGATGCCTTTTAGCTTTATATCTGTTAAATATCTAATAGATATATCTATTGGTGGACCATCTATGGATAGACATTTATAGACACGATTTTAGATATTTATTTGCTGTCTGGGTTCATGAACCGAATATGATGAATTTAATTTTATTGCTGAAGAGCATTGTTTGTTGTCATTATGCAGGCCAAGAAAAATATCTCTCAATATGAGACCAATGTTTAATGTTAATCAGTAGATTACCTTCTGATTTCATACATGAAGAGAGAATAGCTATTTTCAAGAAGAAACTATTATACTTTCTTCAGAAAACATATTCTACACTCTTAATGAAATTATGAAATAACTAGTGTATTTGTGCTGCATTCCTTTCCATGCCCATGTACAAATGCTCTTTATATATATATTTTTTTTTCTTATACATTGGCATGTCCTATATTTATATTTATGTACATATAGTACAAATCTTTGGGCAATTAAAAGATAATTATTATTATTGATCATGAATCTGCCATACTTCTCAAGTGTTAGGAAACGATCTTCCGTGGCACCTTTTGCATTCCACGAGTAAATTATTCTGTTCATTGCAAAGAGTGATTGTAACTTTCTTCACGTTTATCCTATAGCTTATGCTAACCACCAAGGATTGTCCTAAAATTTCACTTTCTCCTCTCTAAAGACATTTCATTTTGCATTATGCATGGTATCCTTAAATTATCCTGTGAATATTGTTTATTCCCATTAACGACAATATTGACCTATGATTATCAGAACATGAATTTTTTCTCACTTGATTGCATGATCCCATGAATGATCCCCCCAAATGGGCTGAGTTTGTAATGCTTTGAATGTGGAGACTCCATGTCAGAGATTGTAGAACATATTTTCACTGATTATAAAACAAGATTCTTCATTGCATTCGACGGGCTCATTCAAGGTGATCATGCATCATTGCATAAAACAGACTTGCCCCCCCCCTCAACCAAGACGTCGAGTTCAAAGCAAGACATAATTGAAAAAAAAACAAAGTTGAAATTCTACATCTAGTGATACCATTATCAATCATGAATTTAAATTAGCCAATTGCCATGAAAATGTGTACTAACAAAAAATGCATGACATGCAGGAACCAGTTTTAGTAATACTTTCTAGTTCCCTCACTCTTCCCAGCACCTTAAGTGCTCAGAAATGACATGACACATTAATTTTAAGGTTTATAACTTGTTCTTCTATTATTTTATCTCCATAATCATCTATGAAACTCTTCAATCTCTACTTTCCTTTTTCCAGTACTTAGATATTTCAGCTTTTTAATGACTTTAGCAAGAAAAATTAGATTGATAGAATTGTACGTACCATTTTATTTGTCTATAAACTTTTTATAGGATCAATGATGAAAGTTTTATTTGCAACATTACTGAAACTCATTTTGATTTATGGTGTATAAAGTCTCATTATTAGTAACTCTTAATGAGTGACATCAACATTTAAATAGAAAATTACACAAGAGTTTGAGCTTCATCATGGGTATCAAGATGAAGTGTTTGCATTAATGGTTACCATAAAAAGGATTTACTTACTGGCTCCTTGTAATGACACCTCATTGCACATAATATCAGAATGAGCCTTTATGTAACTATCCCGTTGTCCTTATTAATTCTCCTTAATATCTGTTCTTGAAATCTCAATGTGTTTTACATCACTATGAAATAATTGTATAATTACTTAATGCATTAGTTGTAGCGTCATTATGGTTTGAAATTTGATAAGAGTCATTCTTATTTATCTGGCACAATTTTCAATGATCTTTAAGAATCATTTGCTTTTTTTCAGATCCATCGTACTTTCCTAAGAGATGTGCGCAAGTGTTCGCTGGTGGGAGGGCAATGGGCAAAATTGGCATTTTGCATCCAAATGTTGTCAAAAGTTTTGAACTGATTAATCCTTGTTCATGTTTTGAGATAAATATTGAAAGCTTTGTATAAAATGTAAAATATACATATGTACATGCCTCATTATTGATAAGAATATTATGCAGCAGAAAAACTAAAATTGACACCATTGTGTCATCATCGTCATCAAAAGTTGTCAAATCGAAGATGAACTTAGGAAATCAGCTTCTCCTGTCCGTCATACCAGCCAGCCTTCTTCATGGTTCCTAAAATTAAATCTTTTTATCCGTTTCTCGCATGCCATCCTTGGTCTGCCCTCTCTAGGGCCCGTCCCTCAGAAGACCCCTTCCAATGCAGTTTTCAGTAACTATTATGCCTCAATGCATGTTCTAATAGTTTTATCCTTCTTCTCAGTATGGCTCTTAAGATTCTATTTTTTTGACTCTTAGGAGTACTTTTTGTCTTATTTGGTCTATCCTTTTAATTTTCAACATTCTTCTGTAGCACCACATTTCTGTTGCTTTCAATCTTCTATCCTCTGAAGGAGTTTCTCGGAAGGCCATGTCTCACTTCTGTTCAACAGTGTGATCCATTTACAGCTCCTATTTTACCCCTTCCTTATTTCCAGGATGATATATATGAGGGTGGTCTGAAAAGTTTCTGGCCCAACAAAGGTATAAGGCATTTTTTCTGAAATTTTTTTTTTATTTTTCAACATAGTCTCCTTGTAACTCTACACACTTCTCCCAGCAATGCTCCCATCTTTGTAACCCGTCCAAAAAGTACTCTGCGTTTTTCTCAGCAAAATAATTGTTCACGAAGGTGATTGCCGCTTCATTTGACGAAAATCTCTGTCCTCCGAGTGCAATTTTTAGATGAGGGAACAAAAAGAAGTTGCTTGGTACTAGATCTGGTGAGTAAGTCCAATGGTCAAGCAGTTCAAACCGTAATTCATGGATTTCCGCCATGGCAACCGCTGAGGTGTGAAACGGTGCATTGTCTTTTTCTTGATGAAACAGGATTTTCTTTTTCTGCAAATATGGCCTTATTTTGCAAGTTCTGCCTTCAGCTTGTCAAGTATTGATGTGTAGTATGCTCCTGTAATGGTTTTTCCTTTATGAAGATAATCGATTCAAATAACTGCATGACTATCCCAAAAAAACAGTCGCCATCACTTTCCCAGCTGAAAAAAAGTTTTTACTGAGAATAAAAACAGCATTCTGTAAGCTTCTCAGTATGAATCTCTTCCACCACATCACACCTGATTCGGTGAAAATTAAAAGTCCACCCAACGAATGGACAGGTTTCTCATGCCTAAATGTTGATTTAATATGTGACAAACACGTTCTTTTGACATGTTCATAACCTCTGCTATCTCTCT
>WURS02029258.1:0-27013 GCA_011762765.2 Rhinocypha anisoptera | reverse complement strand
GGATTAGGTGATGACCGCAAGGTGCGCTGCGATTCACCACGCTGCCACACAATGCTAGTTATCATTTACCTTGCCTATTGGCCAATTGGTAAATTAAATATATTCAAATTAATAAAATAACAAAAATAAGATAAACAAACAATACAAAGCAAGTGATGTGTGGAAGGTTGTTTGGACATTTAGAAATTAAAATTGGTTTGATTTATGTTAATAATACGTGCAATTTGATCAAATTGGCAAATTGGTAAATTAAATATATTCAAATTAATATACAAAGAGCAAAAATAAAATAAACAGACAATGCAAAGCGACTGACGCGTGGAATGCCGTTTGACATATTTTGATTTGTAGCTTCTAGTTTTAATTGTTCAACTCTTTCCTTTTTTGACACTCACTCTCTCTTTTATTTAATTGTTAAATTTTCCTTTCTCTATATTGCCTTTATTTCAGTTTAATTTTTAATAACTGCTATGATTTATGCCGATAGGCGCCAGTAGTAACTCAAAATAGCTTTAAATAGATAAATTAAACCAATGAGAAAGTTAAATAAACACCTTATAATAAAATATAGAACAATGCAAAGCAACCAATGTGTAAAGTGTTGTAATTTGTGTTTTCGTTTTTAGTGTTTTGATATTTTAAAAATTTTTTTTATTTAATTCTAAAATTATTTATCCCGTTTTTCTCGTTTGTCATTCTTAGATATATAAGAATTTTAATATTATGTCAAAATACTGTTTATTTCCATTCAAATAGGGCTTTTTGAAAAAACCAACAATAAGAAAGATTCTAAAAAACTGTTCACTTTCTCTCTTTCATTTATTTCTTTTCTCACTTTCTCTCTCTCTTTCTCCACCCTCTCTCTCTCTTTCTCCACCCTCTCTCTTTTTCTTTCTCTCTCTCACACTTTCTCTCTCTTACCTTATTTCAAACCGTCACTAGGCAAAGACGGTTGGCTAATTACAGGTAGTCCAAAGTGACATAACACCTGGCCTGACCCAGGGGTTAATATTTGAATGGCTTTTTGTCCCAATTTGACTCAAATTAAACAGCTGTCTCAACACTACTACTGGACTCTAACCACTCTACAAACCAACCAAAGAAAAAAACATGACGCACTTCAGTGCCATGGCCAATCAAGTTTGATGCGCAAGCTAGAGAGAGTAAAAGAAAGGGAGAGAGAGTGAAAGAAAGAGAAAGAGAGTGAGAGAGAGAGTGAAAGAAAGAGAAAGTGAGAGAGAAAAAAGAGAGAGTGAGAGGGAGAGAGAGAAAGAAACAAAAAAGAAAATAAGAACGTTGAAGTTGCACTTGCCCCTCAAAGTGAAAGGGGAAAAGTTTAATTGGGAAATAATTAATCTTCCGATGGGGCAACCTTAACCTTCGAAAAAGAGTGAGTATAAGTAAAAGAGGGAAAGAGAGAGAGAGAGAGAGAGAGAGAGAGAGTGAGAAATAATTGAAATAAAATAAAAAAGCGCTCGAATGAGTTCGAGGGTCGTCGTTTCGAGTGATCAATTTTGGTACATGTACAGAGTCATTTCTCTCAATTTGGACATTGTACACATTGAGACATAAATTTTCAATTTGTCACAAAATGAAAGAGAGAGAGAGGGAAAGAGAGAGAGAGAGAGAGAGAGAGAGAGAGAGAGAAAGAAAATAAAAGTATGATTGAGAGTAGAAAAAATTAATAAAATAAGTTTTGTTTTTCAATATCTAAAATTTAAATTAAGATATGTTTTTGGGTTTAACTTGACTCTCGACACAACAATTGATTTACATTAACAAATTAAAATTTTTGTTTGTGGAAAAAGAAAAGAAAGAAGTTTGACTGTATGCGACAATAATTTTAAAATTCAAATAAAATATTTTGATTTTTTATATTCTATTAATTATTTTCATTGACATTTTTTGTGATTTTTACTCATTTAATATAATATAATAAATCAATAAAAAATAATATATGAATATTTCAATTGCAAAAATACCGGAAATTATAGATGATTCAACTTGATTGCTTAACAATTTAGCCACTTAAGAATTTTCCTTTTTTGGCTCAATCATGAAATCTGCAAATTGGCCATCTGGTGGGAAAAAGACAAAACATTGGAGTTATGTTGTTTAATATTTTAATTTTTTTGTCATAATTCTATTAGGATTTTTTATATATTTACAAAATCATACACGAATTTATTACTTTTATCCCAAAATTAACCCATATTAAAAAATAACTAACTAATATGCCAACTCAGCAATACACTGTCATCATCATTTCTAGATGTGTTGACTCATTGTCTCCATAGTAATAGAGAATGTTGCTTAATTGGCATTGTGACATCAAATGAAAATGTGTTGAAGTTTATTTATATATGTAGGATAAAAAGAATAAAGTGATGCGAAAATAAAACATATCTATATTAATATATAAAACATGCAAACCTATAAAACCTATAAAACCTTGTTCAACCTGCTAATTAACACTTGATGAGTGTAAGTGTGACACGTGAGCAGTGTCATCTCATTAGACATAGTTGGTTTTTTTGGTAAACCTAACGCCTTGCTAATTAACATTTTTGGTGCTAAAAATAGACGATGCCAAAAGAAGCAAATTTTAGCCTATATTTTAGCTATTTTTAAATCATTGCAAAGTTTATGATTTGTATAATCTATTCTCAATGTTTAGAATCAGTAATATATTTTCAATTATTTGAATTATATAACTTTAAAATAACAATTGAATAACAACCCATATATCAATTTTTTTCAAAATTCAACAATTTTTTAGCTAGTTTTAAAGAAAAAACATTTGTAAAACATCTTGAAAAAAACATGATCTCAATGTTGGTTTAAACCTTCAAAAAAATATAAGTGCAAAATAAATATTTGCAAAACTTGAAAATGTACATTGTGTACCAAAAAACCATATTTTCTCAAAAGTATCGAATTGTTTTATTTAAAATTAGTTTTTTAAAATAAAAAACTAGTACTTTAAAAGTTTGAAACAACAAAATAGAATTTAAATAAATGACAATACAATTTTATGATATATGAATTATTAAAATTTTTTACATACTTTTACCATATAGTTTAGTGTTTGAGGCAAGATGACTTCTCTAAGATTTGTCATGTGATATATCTATAGTTGATAGACTATAAAGCACAAACTCTGGTCAATATCAAATTTCAAGCAAACTATTTTGAAAAGGGAATCGTACATATGTGACACATTTTGGCGAGGGTAGAGAATTAGAGAGTGAGAGAGAGAGGAAGAGATAGAGAGATAGAGAGAGAGAGAGAGAGAGAGAGAAAACGTGGAAAAAAGACAAATTGTTCAAGTATGCAGTCTATCTAGGTCTGGTCTGTGTTTGCAATTGATGATATCTAAACTCAAGTTTAAAGTAATAAAATAAAATAAATTAGAGTAAGTGTGAAAATATGTGTATATAAAAATGTGGAAAAATCAGGAAAATAAAAGAAAGATCAACAGGCTTTTTTGTTTATAAGATAGATTAAATTTTGAAAAAATTAAAAAATATAAATATCAATAAACAATTCAATTCAATTCAAATCATGCTTTTGTGTTATAATTCAAATTTTATTCAAATTTGATTAGAATATTGTGCATAATTTTTTGAATTCTCATTCAATTTGATTTGGAATTTGATTTTTTAATTCTCACTCAATTTGATTCGATTTTTTTGCATAACCCTTCAAATTATGGCAAATTGAGTTTGACCTAGGCGTCGTTTTTTACAAAAAGCAGACGACGTTTTAACGCTGGCCCTTTTGAAAAAATATGTTTATTTTATTTTAATTATTGTTATTCTAACTTATTTGATGTAAAAACCTTATTTGGTTTAATTCATAAGAAACACCGTGTTCTACTTGGAACAGCTTTAAAGTGAAATTTTATTGTTTTTGTAGTAATGAGTAAAATCAATTAAATTTTACCGAACTTTACTTTTTAGAAAATTTGATTTCAGTTTATCTTTCTTTCTCTTTTTTCTCTGTTTTTTTATGGGACCAAGTCTCTATTTATCTAAAAGTAAGAAATGTCAAGTTATATACATGAGAGGGGACAAGTGACAGTGATAGTGAGTTGAAAATGTTAGAAGAAAAAAGCAGAGATTGAAAGATAGATAGAAAAAATGAAAGAGAGAGAGTGAGAGAGAAAGAGGGGGAGAGAGGGGAGAGAAAGTGAGAGAGAAGACCATATGTCTCTTTGGTGCGATAGTAACTCTGTTCGCGTACAGTGGAATCGTCTGAAACGCAGATGGGCAAAGTTGCCTAACGACTCCCCGGACCGACTTTCATTACCCGCGAGTTTTTGTCTTTGTTCGTAAGTCTCTTCCCTCTCTCTCTTTCTTTCTCTTTCTCTTTTTTCTCTCTCTTTTTCCCTCTCTTTTTCTCTCTTTCTTTCTCTCTCTCCCTCTCTTTCTTTCTCTTCTCCCTCTCTCTTTTTCTCGTTTTCTCTTTCTCTCTCTCACCCTCCCTCTATCACTTTCTCACACTCTGAGTAGTGCTCGGGCCGAGTGCTCTAACTGAAGTGACATCACAGTGCACAAACTAGTAGAGAGAGTCACTATCCCCATCACATTCCAAACCTTAACCCACCACCCTTCTTTTGTACTGGCTAAGTTTTTTCTTATTATTTCACACACCCAACCGTCATTCGACCTCGAACTTTCCAACTGGCTGCAACGCCTTTGTTTCTGTGTTGAAACTTCTATTCGTCTTTGCAAACGTAAGTTATTTTTTTGTGTTTTGAGTATATATTATTATAAAATTTTTACTAAAAAGCTGTTTGCCTCTTGTAAAAACCGCTGAAAAGTCGCTGAGGTTAAACTCAAGTTATAATTTTAAAAAAGTTGTAGAAAAAATTATATTAAATTGATTAAGAATAGGAACAATTTGAATTTTTAAAACAAATTAATTAAGAATTAAATAACATACACAAAATTTGAATTGAAGAGAATAAATAAAATTTGAATTATAACACAGATAGTTAGATTCGAATCGGTAATAAATTCAAATCACAACACTGGAAGTTAGATTCGAATCGGTGATGAACTCAAATCACAACAACAAAAGTTGTTGATTATATCACACTCATCACTCATTCCACCTCTAACACTCAAACAGGCAGCACGTCTTTGTCATTGTTTTATAACAAATAAAATTGTTTTACAAAGTAAGTTTTATATTTTGTTATATTAATATATTATAACACATTATATTAATTATATTAATAATTAATAACCAAAGTATGGTTTGAGATTCGACAGTGGTTTTCTATTCTATTCCTAGACGATATGTCATTTTCTGCCACACTTTTAAACTGTGACAGTTACTCTATTTCTACTGTGCTTAATCTAACTTTCACTGTTGTGATTAGAATTTTTAACCAATTAGTATACAGTAATCCTAATTTAACCAAATCCAAACTAAACGCAAACAGTACGTAAATATTTTTAATTATTTAAAAACAATATTCTGAATTTCTGCTAGCACTATTTTAATCTTTAATCTTAGTTGGTGCGTCACTTTTTTGTGACATCTAACTACTTTGTTAAAAATACTGTCTGTTTGTAAACTAACATTAAGCACGTTTCTAGTTAAAACTTTACAACTTTTAAAATAGCAACTTTTAAAGTGACAAGTAAAAAAAGTTAGCTTATAACCTTACATATTTAAAAAATCAGCTTATAAGATTTATTTTATAATTTATTGATTTTCCTAAATGTCTGTTTATAAACATGCATTTTTAAATTGAAAGTTTATTACAAAAACTTGTCGAGTTATAACCAGAAACGTGCTTAACCCGTTCGCTCCCGAAGGCGCTATCGGGACGTATGTGTCCCACCTCATTCAATTAGCAATATATGGCTTATCTTTTACTGATAATCTTTGGGATCGAAAGAGTTAATGTTGGGTATTAAACAGCCAGTATTTTAAAAAAGTGTAGATTAGTGCACTACAATTCAACTTTTCTAAGCTTACAATTATTTTCTTTTTTGCAAAAAGTTGTTTCTACAATCCTCAAAAGATGGCATCATCTTCATCTTCATCATCTTCAAGCGAAAACCATCGAAAAGTGGAAGAGGTAGAGAAATTGTTGGGTCCATTGGAAAATCTGTGTGCTTGGGACCCAAACCATCCTTCCGCGTGGTGCCCTTGCATACCCGTACCAAGACACGTGATCCAGATAGCCAAACGTGAGGACAAGACACTGGTGATAGCCAATGATGAGATGTATCGTGTGGTGGAGTTGCTTCACTCTCATCTCACCAAGGAGAAGGCTCCCAAAGCCCCATTCACCTTTCTCAAGCCGTTTCGCCTGATTGCTAATGAGTCTGGTAAGTTGACACTGTTTTATTAAGAATTTTTTCTTGTGTTTTACATTTTTTTTGTGCATTGTTAATAATATTGTCTGGTTATAACCTGATATTGAGCACGTTTCTAGTTATAACTCGACAAGTCTTTGTAATAAACTTTCAATTTAAAAATGTATGTTTATAAACTGATATTTAAGAAAATCAACGTTTATAAGCTGATTTTTTGAAATTGTAGGGTTATAAGCCAACTTTTCTTAAATTGTCACCTTAAAACTGATATTTTTGAAATTGTAAAGTATAATCAAAAATGTCAGCTCAATGGCAAGTTATGTCAAAAACATGTCACTACATGAGCATAGAACATAAAGCATAAAAAATAGAAATTTACTAACTTAATTTTCGTTAATATATAGAAAAAATCACAAAAATTACATTTACTTTTAAAAGTAAAATTGATTTTATATATAATTATTTTATTAATAATAAATGATCATTGATCAATTTTACATAAATGTTACCAATGTCAAACAGAGTGCAGCTACACCGATCGTATCGTGTTCTACGACAAGAAAATTCGTAACCCGAATGTCAAGCAGACAAAAGCTGAGAAGAGCAAGAAATAGAACAACACAATTGGGATATGTTGACCATGTTGAAAGATTGAGAATTTTACTACTACTTCAATCGACACATCTTTATGTTCTTGCCATCACTACAATACTATTACACGATTTAAAACAACGTAATTTTAGATTTCCATATTTGAATTATTTAATGCTATTTTTAACACTACGATTATTACTCAACTATCATACTTTACATTTTTGAAAATTAATTATTTTTGTATTCAACCATTTACACATGCAATTACGTTTTTTGGCATTCTTTTACACATTCAAATAAAAATCATTAATTTTTAGTATTTTGAAAAAATGACTTGTTGATTTAGACGTGGCGTGAAAATAGAATGTCGTAAAAGGTTTGACACCAAACTTAACCAACGTTTCAATAGGAATGTTTGTATATGAGTCATAAAGTCAGTCCAACTTAATGTATTTTATTATTGTTTAAAACGAAGCATTTTATTACCCATGATAAACGTGTACATGAAACTGAATGAAAAAAGAGAAGAGAGAGAGAGAGAGAGAGAGAGAAATTGATCGTTTGATAAATTGATTGCTGAGTTGACCCAACTTGTTGTTGAACAAACGTGACATTTCAGAGTGTAAAAGTGACCTTGGTCAAGTTAGTTTTTACAATCCAATAAAAACGGTTTTATGATTACAGAAAAATATAACTTTATAGTACTTACTTTTAAACAAACTTTTATTTGGAATTTTTAAAACAATTGTTTAGGTTTCCATTGTTTCTAGTTTAACTAATTCAATACTGAGTTAACTAACAACCAAATTGAGTGTGTTATTCTGCATTGCATTTGTTTTGAAGTGGTAACATAGAATTTATTTATTTATTTTTAAAAACATATATAATAATAATAAAGATTTTATATAATTTAAAATTTTTTTTGTAAAATAAGAAAAGATAAAATATGTTATCACATTTTTTAAATCATCAATTTTTAACAATGGTATATATTTATATTTATATATATTGGAAGAAAACATCATTTAAATAAAAAAAGAAATTACAAGTGAAGATAAACTAGACAAGCGGCCTATTGAGTGTGAAAAATGTGCAAAACTGAATAAAAATAAAAATTTAAAATAAAATAAAATAAAAGAACAAAAGTGAAAAAAGAAAACCGGTGGGTGATCAAAGACGGTCTTGACTGGAAACGAGTGAGTACTGGTGATTTTGGTAAACCTTGGTGCAAATTATTGAGTGCTTATTTTATTATATTATTATTATTATTAATTATCAGTTATTCCACTTTTTCCAACAGTGGCTCTAGAAAGTCGTGCGCAATAATGCGATCAATATTGAGGAAGAGTTCTTCGAGTGAACACGGAACTTGAGCCGAGCGATTTCGAGTTCGAGTGGAAGATTTTCGACGAAACGCATTCTCTTTTGACCCACTTGTTGAGGATTTCTTGCTTTTGACCCGATTTGTTGCCTGCTGGCTCCGACGCTGTACCTTCGGGGCCTTGGGGCCCGGCTGGGCCAGGGACACCGATGCGGCGGGTGAGGATTGCATTGAACCTTGGCTTGCTCGCCACAACAGTGAATGGAAGAAAAAGTGCAGATCGTGGATTGATTCAATCGACGACATTGTCAACAGAGGAGACATGGTGCTACAGTTGAGCATTGTACTCGGTGGGTTGTCCTGTAATTGTGAAACACACATAAATATTTAGATTTTTACAAAATTTATTTGTTGCAGTGAAATGAATTTGACTAGTTAAAATTCATCAAAAATTTGATCTGTATTTCTTATTTGTTTCGATTCGAACTCTTTGATGCGCATGCGAAAGCTGTGACTTTAAATTGAATCCCCTATGAATTCGAGTAGTAAAAATAGAAAAAGACTTGATTCGAATTTGTTCTTTGATTCGATTCGAACTCTTTGATGCGCATGCACTCGTAATTGTTTTGAATTGAATCCCTTACAAATTCGAATTAACTAGAAAAATAGCAAATACTCTATAATTTGATTTGCCATTAATTCTATACTAAAAATATATTTACGTGTATGAAAAAATATCAATTTATAAATTATGACAAAAAAGAAAGTACACATTCAAAATATAAAAAAACTATAGGGCAATTTTGCAAATTATCCAACTAAGCGGTTAGCAGAGTGGAATAAAATTTTTCAAATTATTGAAAAGTTCTGTTTTCTGTTTTTGTTATGATAAACAAATCACCGAAAAATACAAATTAAAAAAATTGTTATTGCTACTTTAGTATTGAAATAAACAATACTGTATATAATTACTTACAGTCAGATAGTTAAGAATGCTGTTGATAAAAATAATATGCGGCACAAACGTGGTGTTCTGCTGTTGACTACCCGATCGGGTTTGGCTGCTCAAAGTAGATGGTAGTGAGCAAAGATCGTGAGTCGAGGTTGAGTTGATTGACGTAGTCTCCGAACCCGTGTCGCCTTCAGAGAAGGACAAAAACGATGATGGCTGATCGTCCGAGGTGAAGAATGACAGAATATCTGTAGGCAAGCTGCCTGCAGTAGAACGAATCGATCCACCAGCACTACTGCTGCTGCCATTATTTTCGAAGCCAAACAGTGAAGCTATGTCAAAAGTGGGCATACTAGCTGACAAGGTATCGGAGATAAATGCCCACCGGTGCATCTGGAACTGGGGCAACGTGTCCGAGGGGAGCAACATGGCCAAATCGAGCAGTTTGCATGCATTGAGAAATAGTTGCAACTGTGCCGATGCAATCTTCGGCTCCAAACGTTGTTTAGACGCAATGGACACACTTTCGCTTTGCAACGAATCCAACTGGTTGCCACTGCTTAGCGAATCCAATTGAGTACTACTTTCAGTGGTCATACTCCTAGAAATTAATAAATCAATATATTAATAAATACACTTTACAAACATCTCAATATAAGCTCTTACCTTGTTTCATTATTACGTATGAAATCCAACAAAATTTGCTCGATTGAAAGAAACACCTGAAACTGCATTTACAGACATACACATTATTAAGTTGTTCTTTTTGTTTAGTAATTATTTTATTGGCACTTTTTTCTTAACTTAAATTTTGTGAAAACAAGATAGAATGACGTTTATAAATTAATTTGTCTTCATGTTATTATCAGATTAACTATTTTTGTTAAAGTTTGAACAAAACGTGATCCTTGATAATACCTTTCAAATGAACTTATATATGTATACTAATCGGTAGAATAAAAGTTTATCATAAATCAATAATTTATGTTAATCAGATTACTGCTATTTAAAGATAAAATCAAAATTAAAGAATTTGTTTGAGTGATCAATATCTCATCTATAGACATCATTCTACACTGTTAAAAATACTGTCTGGTTATAACCAGACATTGAGCACGTTTCTGGTTATAACCGGACAGTATTTTTACCAATGTATCATATTTTCACAAAATTTAAGTTGGAAAGAAAAAAGTGCTAAATGGAATACTGTGTTATGATATATTAAATAATGTATTACCATTTCAGTGTAGATAAATGGCCAAAGTGATGCCAAATGGTGCGGTGACATGCGCAGGATAATCACCCGAAAAGCAAGAAGGACTTGCGATTGCACCAACGGTGATTGTGAGGTGCGATGCAGCTCAATCAACTTCTCCTGTATCTCTGCCATATACTTCTGGTATTGGTCTTTCTCAGAGCAAAAGAGGACAAAAGCCAGCCGTTTGACTAACTGAGCCTTGGATTCGGTTTCCTGGTCGCGAATTGTGGCGGAGGGAACAAAGATCTTGAGCGCAGTAGAAGGACTTTGAGCAAGGGACATTCGGTTTAGAAACTCGCGAAAGGTATTCTTGTCGTGGGACATCAAGTGATCGATGATAGTACGCCAAGCCGGCAGACATTCGGCAGGCATTTGGAAAAAAGTGCCATCAAGCAGAAGATCGAGTGACTCACGTCGCCATGCTTTTCGCGTGTATTGATAACCGGAAAGCGATGCAAGCAAACGGGAACAAGCATCGAAACACGGCAAATTATGATGAGTGTGAGAGCGTAAATAGGGAACCACGTAGGACATGAGATTGGTTATCAACGGAATCATCTTTTCTTTCTCCTCACTGGCATAGACCACATCCAAAATTGGTGCTGCGTACTACTCGTAAAAAATAAACAAGAATTACCAACCAAAATTCGATTTTTACCACTAACTTACCTCTGACAGCGCATACAGTGTTTTGATGCAAAAGAAACTGTAGAACAAGGTCTGTGATGATTGGGTCAAATCGTTGGTGTTGTAGCCAATAAAGTTGTTTGACAAGTTGAAACTGAAGAGACCAAAGAAAAGACCTTCTTGATTGCTTTTCAGTGTCGACTTTGATAAAACAGTGCTTTCAGACATTGCTTCCGAGGTTTCCGATGAGGTTGTTTGCATTGAACTGCGTGGGAATGAGATAGAGGCGGAAGAACGGAAAAGATTACGTTTCATTGCCACTTGGGTCTCATGTGAACTGGCTAAAGCTTCTTCCGTCATATTATTTCCCGTGCTGTGGCGTTCCGGCTTAGGAGAAGGATTTGGGGAGGAGCGAGTAGAGGAATTTTCCGATGACAACATTGAATTGACTGGGAGTACTTCGAAATTTCGTCGGAAAGTCCAACGTGACTGAAGCAAACGGCCACCCGCTACACCAATGTTAGCTTCAATCAACTTTTGTGCCACTTCTTGAAGTTCCTTTTGAGCTCGTCGCTCCTCGACAAAAGGCGCAGCGATGACAAACTCATGAAGAATGGCCATCAAATGAAAGTTGACCAATGGTTGGAAGTTGATCGAAACCGACTGTCCCGGAGATCTCTGTTGCCGAGGCCAAAAAGTTTCACACGGCACCGAGGCGGTAAGGTTCATTGCCAGACCATCCTTGATCAGTGCCAACATAGACCGCCATGAGTTGAGCAGCAAAGTGCCCGAACACGTTCGAATGTAAGCAAGGAAAAACTCGAGAATTGCAATTTCTACCAAGAAAATATTGTCAAATGGATTACAAGTGTAACCATGAAGCGACAATTCCTGTCCAACCGACGATGCTTGGCTAGAGGGGACCGACTTGAGAATGACTCGCACAGTCTGGATGAGTGTTTCAAAACTGATTATGGAGCTAAGCGAAGAGATCAACCGGACCAGTTGGCGTTGTTGCGAGGTGACCGGTGTGATCACGACGTCGATTGCTCCATTCACCAGGCCAACTTTGTTCTCTTGGTTTCGATCACGCAAATCGTGCCAAACATGCGCTACGGACTTCATCAGTGTGGAGTAGTGTGCCACACTGGTCACACTTAAAATTGTAAGAATGCTACGACGTATCACAGCAGGAGAACCCATAATATACCACCCGGTGTATGCAGTGGAAGACCATCCCAGACAACAGTTGGAGTGCTTGAAACGTAACTTTTGCGAAGCCACATTGCTACCAGACGGTGAACGTGCTCCCTGAAACCGGTGGAAATAGTGGCAACAACTGCTCGATGGGTGTAAATCCTCCCCGGCGTAATCATCGCCTTCGATTTGTTCCACCACCACTAGACTGCACCATGCGTTGAAAAGTGCAGTGAGAATGCGGTCCATATTAGAGAGTAGAGTACGACGTGCTTCGAGTAACGCCGGTGCTTCCTCGTTATCCGAGCCATAACCATCGGAAGGCTGGCCAGAGGTTGAGTTATTGTTACTTGCATTTGCGGTGCCATTGCTTGACGAGATCGATGGCACAACCATAAAGTTGTGAAAGATGCTTGAGATCATTTGCATTGGTCCCGAGGTGGTCCCGTTTGCCACACTGCCAGCCAGTGCATTCGGATCGATACCAAACAAATCTGTATCCGGCCGGTTGGCTTTCTTTCGGTGTCGATTGGCGGATAAGCCAAACGTGAGTGCCAATTCGTTTTCACTTTCTTCAAGAATCTCGCTAAGAAACGGAAGCAGTTGATCAAATTGCGTTCGATCTACTAGACAGTGAGCAAAAATCATCGTGATGCCTTGCAATAGCACTTGGATGTACTTGGCGGTGAATGGTGGAATGTCAGGAACGTGGGCAAACTCGTCCGATATAGACACAATGCTCACTTGTTTAGTAACCCACTCTAGATTGCGGCACAGCTGAGAAGTAACATTTTGTACCAAACGCGACAAAAATTTGCCCGAGAAAGCCAGTGAGGTTTCGATAAAGGCAAGCCAACTTGGATGCACTCGCCGTCTGTAGCTTTGCTGCAAAGCATGTCCGATTGCTCCTTGCAATAGTGCCTGACCTGCTAGTGGCACGTTAGGCTCAAAACGCATCTCGTGCAACTCCAATGGCGACCGAGGCATGCGATAGTATGGCGATAAATCGTTGATTCCACCTGGACTCAGTGTGCTATAAATGCGACACTCGAGAATCATCACTTGCTCGGTGAGTCGAAGTAGAGACTTTTCAAACTCATCATGAAAGCCATCCAACTCACCCTCGTCCAACTCCGGTTCAAGTTGATTGGCACTCGGTGGTCGGCTATTGAGATGCAAACTGCGTGCCGGGTAATCGTTGTAGTCGAGAATCTCTCTAATAAAAATATTAGCTCCCGGGTCTGCTTCTTGATTCGATTCCATTGGGGGATAAAGATATCCTTCACTGATGCGAGCTTTGGCTTGCTCGTGTTCCTTGTCCTGCATCGAGAGACGTGCTTTTTGCTGGTAGTGCCACACCGAGGTGACCAAGCACTGGAGTACATTTCGCTGCACCTCACATCGCAGTATCATGTCATGCAAATACTGTGCAAACGGTCTTAATTGGAATCCGGTGAGAGGTGAACTGGACTCGATTGATTGATGTTTTCGTGAATGACGCGAGCTTGAGGAGGAAGCCGCATGGCCACTCGACTCTAACATCGATGATAAATGAGCAAAGATGACACGCAGCACTTGAGCAGCCATCAAACGGACTCGTTGGTTGCCGTAGACTGTATCCAAGTCGACACACGACTGATTGGTCACCATCACATTGTCCAACTCAGTCGCCGACTGATCCTTTGTTCCTCCCGTTTGGTTGGTTGGACAACTTGGATAATAACTGCGCATGTATTGCAAACAAATCTGTGTTATCAACTCAAGAAGAGAAATGTTTTGCAGCAGTGAGTTGGCATTTGACTTGCTGCCATCCAATTTGTTTGAAGATTTGGTAACTTTGTTGGTGGCAACGTCGTAGTAGAAACCGCGACCCTGGATTGAATTGCGATGGCGCATAAACAGTGATTGAATCTGCGAGCCTCGGGTTCCATCAAAAATGTCGTTAAGACTGTGAGAACTGAGAAGCGTGGTGGTTGCCATGGCATAGAGCACTCGACTGGGCCACGTTTCAATCATGTTCAGAATTGTATCAAGAGCATAGATGGTGCGCACCGAGTCATACTGGCGTTCGTAAAGCAAAATATGACGATGCATGTGAGAGACTTGCAGTTGGGTAAACTTGGAATCAAAACTAGCTCCATTGAGACTATTGGTATCCTTGTCTCGGCTGAGAAAAGCCATACCGGGAAAATGTTGGCTAGATGATGTCCGTGATGAAACCGAGTCGGAACGCTTTCGACCCGACTGTTGTTCCTCTTCACTCTCGAGCATAGTCACTACCGACTGGATGAGATCGGAGACAACATCGCGCACCACCTCATCAATCACAGCTTTGTTACTCTCCATCTCGTTCATCTCCCAATTGATCTCACTCATTGCCACGTTAGGATCGAGTTCAAATGGATTTAGCACCATTTTCATTTTGAGATCACTTGCCAAGCGGTGCTGGAGATTGGTGAGTGGCGAGTGTGTTGGTACCACTTCAGAGACCACTTTCTGTCCGTTTGGAGTGGAACTTGTCATCATCATCGTCATGTGTCGTGCACTAGGTGGCGATTGGTGAGTGCTCTCGCAAACACTGCTCTCGCAACTGTCTGGATTGGAACGTGGCGGCTTGCGTCGAACATGATAGATCACATTTCCATTGGTCGAGCTAATTGCGTAGATCTTTGACTCGTCAATTTGGTCTTCCACCTCACTGAGAAGCGAGTTACATTGCTCTTCTTCTTGACGATGCGTGGAAAGTTGTTGCACCATCTGATCCAAAGTTTCACCTGCGCTACCCGCTGGTTGGTGCAGACAATGACTCAACCGATTGTACCGGTGAATGCTAACATTCTTCACCGAGAGTCTACAGGTGCTAGGGTGGAGAAGAATGAAAAGTAATGGCTCGAGAAGACGACCAATGTCGCTGCCTGAGTTAATTGCAGTGGCAAGTGACAATTCCGGTTTGGTATCCGAGCTACCGGATTTGTTGCCATCAGAACTAAACAAAACCGAGTTGGCCATTGTGTTACGAGCAGCCAACGCATCGGCAGGTGAGAGACATCGATAAAGCCAATCCGCTGCAGCTGCTTGATGTTCGCTCAAAGTACGACGATGCGATAGTGCATCTAGCATAATAAACAGTGGTCGATCGAAGTGACGCTTCAACGTAGTGCACAGGGCAATGGGAGAGCACGGACTGGTCAAACGAAGAACGGTGTCCAACTCACTGGCACTGGCTCCTGCCAGGTCAACGTGGACATCTAGCGAGTCGAGATCGAATGATAGGTTAAGTTTGCCGGAAACAATAGTCTGTTCATTGCGACTTGGATCAAAGTCAATCGAATGCGAATCATGCTCATGTTCGAGGTCTGACTTGGCAGCACTGGAAAGAGCCGTCACTACTAGTGCTAAACGTTCGGAGAGAAAACGAATGTCACGAATGATGGAAAACATGAGAATAAACTTGGAGCGTGCTTGATAGATTTTGTCAACATCACTCATCAGTGATTGGTACTGGGTCATTGAGGAAAAGGTAAGACTGGTTGGTCGAAGGTGGTGGGCGTACTGTTGCGAGATCCCCATCATCTCATCACAGATCACTGCTTCACACGTTGACGAGTCGGTTGAGATGGAGTGAAGTTGTTGTAGTAGTGCAGTGGTGGCATAGTGAATTGTCGAATCCTCCGGTGAGAGGTTTGACCACAAACGTACCGCAATCAAACGAAACCAGCAAGTCTCACCACTGATGTGTTGCAAGAGACGAGGGTGTACCAGTGGGTAGAAGTTGAGACGACGAGCCATAAAGGTGTCGGGAAAGAGATCGTGTAACGACATCTCACCAAAACTGGGCATTCTCACTTCGTCATCAATCAACGGATGGTGAGCGACATTTAGCGATGCATTCTGGCTCACCACATAAGCTCGTGCCACGGTGAGCAGATCCAGGAGAGTGGTGAGAGAGGTGAACGCAATTTGTCGCAGGTAACAGCAGGTATAGGTGATCGAGGTGCAATTGGCGTTGTAGACAATGTTGGCATTGGGTTGTTTGTACTCGGCCCGCTTGTGAATACGACCACCAGACGCATTCTGGTGGTGCATGTGAGCACAGGTTGAAAGTCGATTGGCGGATAAAACCATCAGGTAGAGAAGCCATCGGTGCGAGCTTGCCAGAGACTCATCAAAAACGCTCTGCTTTAGCATGGTTGTAGGCGAACGTTTGAAAATGAAAGCAGGCGAGGTAAGCAGTGGCATGGTTCCCATTTCCACTAGCAGCTCGCATAGTTGCTCGTAGATCGGAAGCAGTTGGTGTCGAATCGAAATGGCACTCCACTGCTGAATGTCCTGTTGCAGAAACAAACTGTGCAAATAAGTAAAGTGTCGATGTTGTCGGCTTGCAGTGGCACTGGCACTCAGCACACTGTGGTAAAAATGAATCATTTGCTGTGCCGCCAAACTCAACTTTGACTTTCCACTTGATTGCTCGTGCACTTGGTTATCATTGGTGCGTGGTTTGACCAAGATTGACTCGACAAACACCTCAAAAAAGTGAAGCACACCGGCTGCTACAATATCAATCTTGAGATCATCGTTGATCTCACTGAACTTTTCACCGTCAGTTTCATCTTCTTTGTCAATGTCTTCCGTTTGGTTCACCACCGGAGCCTGTTGCTTCTCATCAAAATCATCTTCCTCATTTTCCTCCTCTTTGACCAGTTCAAGGTGTTTCTTCGATGAGGTTGTTGAGCTGGATCGTGTTTTACGCTTGCCAACACTGTACCACGATGTGATGCTGGGTTTTCGGTTAGCGTCAGTTCCATTTTTTATGTCACTCGAAGCATATCGATAGCGCTGCACAAAGGTTTGCATGATGGCAGGTTTGAGCTTAGCGCACAGTGCCAAACATAGCTCCACCGAAGCCCGAAGGTCAACCGGAGTAAACGACTTGGCACTTTGGGACATCAAGTGAAGCGCATGGTCCAGAAACTGCACCAGAAAGTGGTAGTTGGTTGAGTCTACCGTCAGTGGTTCCAAAGCGGAACAACGTTTCATGGAAACCGACACCGAGTTGGTCATCATCGCCGAGGTAGAGTTATCGCCAAACGGATCCTCTTCGGCATCAATTGACTTGGCTAGGTGATAAGGTCGAGAGTCACCTAGCATAAATCGAACCAATGTGCATGCTTCAAGAATTGAGATAGACTCAGTGCCAACTGGTTGCACTGGACTGTTGAAAGACAATAACTGTCCACACTGGCGGCATCGGTTGGCAAGTCCCACCAGAAGTCGATTCTTGAGAGAGGTTGCACTGTGCGGAGGGGAGGATGATACGTGTGGAGAGCAAATTCGAGGAGAAGCGTACGGCGTGGAAGAAGCAGAATCCGAGTCGGAGGATGCGGAATCGCGAATAAACTCGGTTAACAGCGAATGTGCCAAATTGCGAGCCCAGTTGAGCGACGAAGTGTGAGACATGGTGTCCGTTTCGGTCTCCATTTCATTGCTCATACTACCAGTGGACGAGTCACTGAGTAAATCGTCACACTCACTCTCCTCATCTTCCAAGTTTTGACCAAGTAGAAAGTTTTCAAGATCTCCCGGTCGATTGTGCCGAGCTTTTTTCACAATCAAATGTAACAACTTCTTGAGTGCAATTGTCTCCTCGGCCGCATTTTGGAAGATGAACGCAAGTTTAGCCCAAATAAAATCCACTCCAACGTTGGTGAAGAGAAGATGCATCACTCGATCTAGTTCTTTGAGTAGTTCCCGTCGTTGATGTTTGTTGAGTTGTTGGTAGTACGGGTTGTAGTAGTAGTGTTGGTGTGGCAGCAAAAACACCGAATCATCGTCAAAGATGCGATCCTCGAGCACACTGTTGCGTCCACTTGCTCGGTCATAGTCTCGGGTTAACTGAGTTGGCGTGGTGGATGAGGTCAAGTTATCTTCGTTTCCAGCTTCCATTGCCATTCTCAACTGGTTCTTTTTCTCCATCTTGAGCAGTTTTTGTCGCAACTGCCGAACCAATGGAAGTGTCTTCATGACGGTTTTCATTTTATTCTCCGGCTCCTCGTTAGGACCTTTGGCGTCACGGCGTAGTTTGCGCATCATAGTCTGTGACTTAATTGTAATATTTTTGCGTATATTACTAAAAAGTGCATTTTTCTTTACACCAAACCCCTCTTCATCGTCTTCGTCCTCGCTTGAATGCTTGAATTTGCCATCAATAGGCTTGGTATCTTCAATCACTAAACCACTTCCTTGATCGACTTGATCAGTTTCCTCCCCTTCTTCTTCGGTAGTTTTCGAAGTTCGTCGTTCCATTTTGGGCGAGTTCTCCTCATCTTCGTCATCGGCTTCATCGCCGGCCAGTTTGTGTGGTGTCGCTTCCACAGTTCCAGTCGGTTCAATCACTTCCACGTTTGGTGATGAAGCGGAAATCTGGCTCTGGTGTTTGGCACTGCCTCCACTTGTCTTGCGACGCACAATGCGTTTCGATTTGAGTGTCTTCGATTCGGACAAATCCTCGTCCATCTCGTCATCCGATGAAGATGAGCTTGAAATGTCTAAATTACGAGCTCGGTTGAATGAGATCTCGCCTTCTGAGTCGCTGTCCCGTTTCAACTTCATATGATGCTTCTTACCAGACTCGCACGAAGTGCTTGAGACAGCTTGTGGAGGCGGTACAACCGTGGTGAGCAACTCAAACTCGTGAAACAATCCACTGGTAAAACAAAAACCAAAAAAATATTAGTTTATTTCGCAAAAAATTATGACACTGTTTAAAAAATTGTAAAATTATATTCATTAAGTAAAGAAAAAATCCGGTTATAAATTAGTATAGTTTCATAAGTTTATAATTTTATTAAAATTTTTATTGCTACTATAAGATAAAAAATGCCCGTTATACTTGTTGCAAACTACAGTGGTGCTTCAAATTTTACTTGCTTCATTTTTTTACCAAGCTATTGTAAGCAGTGTAGCTTTCACAATGCATAAATTAAACACTGTTTACTCCTCCCTTTGTTTCACTTTTTCATGCAACATGTTTTACTAAACTGTTCTGTCAAAATCCCACCATATAATAATTATAATATAATTTATTTATTTTAAGATTATTTAAACAAACTATAATTGAATCTAATAGTAAAATGATATATTAAATTTGTTTCGGAAGCCATTGTTTGTAATGAAAAATTTCTTAATGTTTTATATATTCAAATTCTAAATTGTCTTAATCAACAATGTCTTAACTTTAGAAATGTCAGTTTATAATTTGAAATATTCAATTTTTAGCTATTTATAAACAAATTTTTCTTTTAAAGTTTTAAATTAATTTTCATTGTTGTAACCTTACAACTTTTTTTGGATTAACTCTTTCGTTTCCTAAGGCGCTATCGAGACATATGTGTCTTGCTCATTCAATTAGCGATATAAGACTTATCTTTGACTGATAATCTTTAGAATCAAAAGAGTTAACAGTAAACGTAAACTCACCGAAGAATATCAATGCATAGAGCATCGAGAATGGGCGCAGCAATTTCTCTTTGGTCGAGAATGCAAATCAACAATCGATACGGCCAAAAGGTGGAGCTGGTGCTGTAGGATGACTCGGTGAGACTGGTTTGGCTGTAGTAGGACAGCGCTCGAGCCGAGTTGTTGTGCATCGAGGTGTTGCGATGCAGTGTGTTCAGTTGCAACAACGACGAGGTGGAAGTAGCCGGTGAAGAAGAAGCCGAGGCTCCTTGTGGTCCCATGGTTGCCAAGGGCAACGTGAACGAGATGAACGAGTTGGTTATGGCCGAAGGTGGCAAAATCGATGGGATTGCCGACACTGGACTCTGTGGGCAATGTAAATTATTTTAGTTACAAACTAGCAACTTGCAATTTGTCAAACTAATTTGCAGTTGTTTTTTTATTTAAAGATTTTATATTCAAACTTCCAAAATTTAAATCAAATTGAATGATAATTCAAAGAGTAATGCAAAAAATTATGTTAATTTTAAATAAAAGTTGAATCATAACAGTGAGAGTTAGATTCAAATCAATTAAGAATTCTAATCACAGCATTGAAAGTTAGATTCGAATTTGTTTAGAATTTTTGGACTATAATTTTGAGAAATTTACTGAAAAAAATAAACACTCGTGATATTTGTTTATACTGAATTACCTTGTAAGTATATCTTTAAAATAATAACTAAATATTATTTGAATACTAATAAAAGTGTAACATACAATATAAATACTAGTACAATGTTGCTTCAAGTTTTACTTGCTTCATTTTTCATCAAACTATCACCAAGCTATTCACTAAGCAAAGTAGCTTTTATAATATAAAAATCAAACACTGCTTCTCACTTTTCTATGTAAATTCGAGAAGTAAAACTTAATAGTATAAAAGCAACACTGTAATAGTATGTGTACTATTAGATTACTAGTACTAGATAGTTAGATAGTAACCTACCAGGTTTGCCGGGTATGACAGTAAATAATCAACACTCACCGTAATGCAACGCTTGAATGCTTCCACAACAAGATCGCGAGCATACGATTCAAAGTAAGCTGTTTTCTTGCGTCTCGCCTTAGCTTCGCTGCTATTGGAGTTGCTTGAAGGGACGCCTTCTTGACTTGCATGGTAGTTAAATGATGTCGGTTTTTGAAAAACCGGCTGAGCGAGCGAACTCACCGAGGGAGCACTTGAAACAGTGCCACTGTTAGAATTGGAATTTGTTGAGCTACCTCCACCGCCGGAGGAATCCGAGCCAAAGAACCAAGCACTGAGACGTCGATTCAGGGAGAGATCGCGTCGAAGCAAGACAGTCAACGCTGCGGTGATGATTGCCACAAGTTCAGTGCGTTTGAAGTATTTCCGATGAATGGTGAGATTGGAGGAAAACGGGCCAGTAATCTTGTTGGGTGATTTTTCAGGATCTCCTCCGCTTGGAAAATGACTTGGAGAAGACATTGCTTGCTCCATCTCGTTTTTCAAATTGAAATGCAGGGGAAAAACGGTGATCAACAAGTCAAGAATTGCTCGTTGAACCAAGATGTTGGTGTCAAGCAAAGCGGCACAGATGGCTCGCACCAGTGTTTGCATGCATAACCCGAGAAGGTGAGCTTGCTCGGTGAGAGGACGCTTCTTGTTGAAGTGAAGTGTCACAAAAGTGATGGCGGGCAAACGAACCGAGCTGTTGAGCATGATGATTCGCCAGATGGCCGAGTAGAAGAATGACACGCCCACACCGGATGCCACTTGAAGCAGTAGCTTGTCGGTGCGTTCAAAAAATTCCGAACCCTCCTCGAGACAGTGCAGAAGTCCCACGAGGAAGCCGTCGAGAGCAGGCTTGAGTCGTTCGCCAAGCGGAACAACGTGCCGCTCGTAGAGATCGAGCACCGCGGGTCGAACATTGATGGCGGCATAACTCAGCAGGGGAAAGAGTCCGTTCGAATAGATGGTCAGCTCGGCCAGCAGGTGTTCCTGTCCGATTGCCTTGAAGATGAGATCGTAGGTTTCCAGCGCTTTGAGGTGGACACCCGAGGGAAGCAGTGGGTGCATGCATTGCGCCAAACGTTGCCCGACGATGAAACGCCGTGGAATCACATGGTATCGATCACTATTGTTGGTCAACACCTGAACAAATACAAATGCAAAATGTATATACAGCTTGTTAGTTAAATACTACTACACTATTTAAAAATACTGTACCATTATAATCCAACATTAAGCACGTTTCGTGTTATAACTCAAAAAATCTTTTGCATAAACTTTCAATTTATAAAAATGTAAGTTTATAAACCGACATTTTGAAAAATCAAAGCTAATAAGCGGACTTCTTTTTAAATTGTAGAATTATAAGCCAATTTTTATTTAATTGTCACCTTAAAAGTTGGCATTTTTAAAATTGTAAGGTTAAAATCAGAAACGTGCTCAATGTCAGGTTATAACTAAACAGTGGCCCATATTCAGTTAACGTAGCAAATTTTATTTGAAGTTAATTGACACAAACTGGTTTAATTGAATTAGAATATTATTGAGGTTAACTGTCTCTTAGGTTCTAACAAAAGTTTACTTAAAAGGGAACAAATGAATACGGGTTAGTATTTTTAACAGTGTATTTTATTACCAATATATAAACAGCACTTACCCGATTAAGTTTACTAAGCGCACTGACTAGGTCGGCCCACTCCGAGGTGTACTCGAAGCTCTTGAGAGCCTTGTCAATGGCGGCAACATACGCCTTGTACTTATGATCGTTGCTAGCCATGTTGTCCGAGACTTGACGAGACTCGTAGAACGCAAACAACGACGAAAAGGATCCAGAGTTGGAGTTGGTGGCGGTAGATCGGGACGCAACCGAGGATTCGGTACTTGCGTTGCTCGGGCTCCGCTTCAGCCCGGGCAGGTGCAACAGATTGGGCCGACTGCCGACGGAACCAAAGTTGATCGTGAAAGGCCGTGGCGAGTGGCGTGGCGCCGGTGGTGGTAGGCAAGAAGAGACGCCAGCTGAGTGAGATTGCCCAGTGGTGGCACTTGGTGGTGCGCCCGACGAGGAAGAACTGACACCAACGCCACTGCTGCTGCCCACTCCACTGGTGCTATCGATGATAAGTGGACTGGTGACTTGGGAGCTAGTGCTAGTAGTAGCTGTATAAGCAGTAGTAGTACTACTACTACAACTATTGCTGATGGTTATTGGGTGTCTGGTGTGGGCGCCTGGTGGTGGTAACACAGTGGTGCTAGTGGCGTTACGAGTGACGGCGCTTCTTCTGCCTAGTCCACTTGCAGCAGAGCATGAGTTGCTCCGTGGTGCCGTCCAATCTTGCTGATGATGTTGATGATGATGATGATCACCTTGATCACTGGTAGAGACTATCTGTGGCGACATGGCGCTCGAGTTAGATGGTGACATTGGGGTGTTGGTAGTGTTAGGTGAAACATTCATTTTGAAATTAATGACTGTGTGACAATCACCAGTGTAACCTAACTAGACTCTAAACTCAGATGTTTAATTTAGGGAGTTCAGCCTTACTGTCTGTAGTGGGTTAAAATTTTGTATTGTTATAACAGTAAGGGGTAAATTAAGTTAAATTTTGTCAATATATCTGTAAAGCTGTCTTACGTTTTAACTTGGCAGGGGATTTGCGTTTAGAGTGCAGTGGATCAATTCAAGGTGACAATTACAGACACACATTGCCCATCGGAAAGATAGATTGAATGTAAAAACATTGAAATAGAGATATAGGAAGAGAAAACAAAGCGAAAATTGAGAAAACAGTGTACTCTCTAAACTAAAAGGTTCAACTTAGGGAGTCTTACTATCTTTAGTAGTGAAATTTTGTAGTATTATAGCAGTATGGTGTAAATTAAGTTAAATTATACCAACATATTGTAAAGTTGTCCTATGTTTTAACTTTCCAGCAAATTTGAGTTTAGAATGAGTGAGTTGAAGCCATGTGACAATTACAGACACACACTTTGCCAATCAAAAAGATTGATTGGATTGATTGATTAAATAAAAATAAAAAGAGATAAAGAAACAGAAACAAGGCGAAAAGTAAATAAACAGATAGTATGAAAGAGTATAGTAAAGGGATTTAAATGAAACAGAAACAAAGCAAAGTTAGAGACAGAAAAAGATTCAGAGAAACAAAAAGTGTAAACAGACAAAAACAAAGAAAAGAATTAGTGAATAAGTGAGTGAGTGAAAACAAGGATTAAATTAAAACAGTTTAAGAAGAAAATTGTTAACAGTGGGCCATTAAATAGAGAAAATTGTTAGTTGTTATTTTTAAAAATCAAGAGATAGTAAAAAACAGAGTAAAAAGAAAAAGTTGAATAGAGAGAAATAAAAAGAAGAAGCAGGAGAAGAAGAAGAAGAAAGAATAGCACGCGATGCTGCAAACGACACGCCAGACAAAAACAAAATAAGAGAGAATATAAACAAGAAGAATCCAGAAAGAAGGAGAGAAAGAAAGAGTAAAATGGAAAAAAACCCAAACACAACGATATTGAAAGCAAAGTTAAGCAAATATGACTTGTACAACACAAAACATAACCATTAAATCTGAGAATGTATGGTATACTATACTATGCCACACAATCATAACAATTACAACTTTTGCAACAAAAATGCCAAAGCCAGACTCGGATGTACTTTTCTAAATTAAAATTGACAAAAAAAGCAACTGGCAATCGAAAACTAACATGTGCAATAAAGTTTGAATAGAATCAAATAAAAATATTAAAAGTAAACAAGTTTTATCGGACATTAATTAGAATCAAATTAAATAAGAGTTCGGATTGAATAAAATATGAATTAGAATCAAATGAAATATGAATTCGAATCAAATTAGATATAAATTGTAATCGAATCAGATATGAGTTCGAATCGAATCAGATATGAATTCGAATCAAATTGGATATGAATTTTGATCTAATAGAAATAAATTTAAATTAAATTAGATATAAATTCAAATCATTTGGACCAAATCCAAAATAAATTATAATCAAATTTGATATAATTTTCAATTGAATTGAATATAAGAATTTAAATTGATTAGAATTTAAATTCTAAGCAATTCGAATAAAAATTTTAATAAAATAAGATATAAATTCTTTAATCAAACTCACTACTGTGCATGCGTCAGAATTCAAATTAAATGCTTAAATTGTTTTTTCAACTAAACTTAAAAAATTGACGTCAGTACAAGCTATAAATGCACGCATGCATGCATTTAAATTGTTTTCTCTTTTCAGGGTTCAATTGCAATTTGCACAATTTAATATATGTAAAATACCTTATCGAAATGAATAAATTCAATGTGCATGTTGGTTTTTTTATAAATTAAATTCTAAATATAGCAACTGGATTTATTAAATTCAAAATTAAAATGGTGAATATTCTACTTAAAAATTTACCATTTATATTTTAAAAAATTGTTGTTGTTGTATGTGTTAAAAAATATTCTAAAAAATTTGTTGAAGTTTTATTTAAATTAAAAAATTTAAATAATTCTATGGGTTAAAACAGTTAGATTGATTGCGCTAAACCAACCATACTTTTATATTGTTCATTTTCTTTAATCAAATATAAATTAAATTATTTTATTTTTATGTTCTTGGCAATCTAAAATTTAATATAAATTTCATATTCTACAAATGCAAAGCAAGTAGTGAGAGAATAAAAGTAATAAAATTGAAAAATGTGAAAATTTAAATTATAGAATAATAGTTTAAACCAGGATATTAAAGTTGGCCTAGTGTGAGAATATAAATATAATAAAATTATCTTACCTTATCAAATTACCTTATTTTTCCAATTTGATTAAATTCCGAATAAAAATGCTTGAGTGAAGAGATTTGTTCATCAGCAGAAAGGAATGTGAGTGAGAGAGAGAAGAACTTGGCCGGATGCGAGATGACAATTCAAGGATCAGACTGTAGAGAGAGAGAGAGAGAGAGAGAGAGAGAGAGAGAGAGAATGAGATGGATGTTTCACACTAAAATAAAAGTAGAAAACAATGAAGACAATGAAACAAGATGGATGAGAATTCTCATGTGAGAGAAATGGGCGTGATTGGTTTGGGTACGACAGTAGCTTTGGTTCTGTCGATCAATGTACATGTGTACGCGTAGAGAGAGAAAAAAAGAGAGAGAGAGTGAAAGAGAGAGAGACAAAAAAAGTACAAATGGACAAAGTTTGTTCTGAGTCAATCAATCAGTCACCAAACTCAATCAATCAGTCCATATTTGGACACATGTTTAAACTCTCCCACAAATGACCAACTCATCTAGATAATTGACCAAAAGAATTAGGAAAAATCTAGCCAAATAAAGTCAACAAATAAATAAAGTGGATATATTTAGTGTAAGCAAAAACATTTGAGAAAATATATTAAGAAAACAAGAGAATATTACATGGCATATGAAATGAAAGTAATTCTAATAAAAAAGTACCAGTGCAAAAGTCACTTTAATAAATATATATTTGTACAGAAACCCACAGAACAAAAATCTCCACTGATTAAATTAACCAAATGGACTTTGGGTGATTGATTGACTTAATTTAATTAATTGCCTAGGAAAAATTAGGATATCTTCATTGTTCAATTAACTAACAAAAAAAGGCTGAAAGGAAGGCATAACAGAATTAAGTAACGTTATTTGTGAATTAGACCAAAATAATCATTTTTTGTTTTTATTTAATACTTAATTTAGCCACTTTTATAAGATGAAAATATGCAAAAGTACCAAGTCAGTACTTTTATTATTAATATTAATATTATTATTTGTTTCATTCCAAATGGACCAAAGATCAATCATTCGTCGGAGAATACAACTGAATTATTCATTACACATCACAAAACAATTTGGAATTTGTTTTGGTGTGTGCCAGAATAACTCGGCTCACTCTTTTTTTCTCTTTCACTATTTCAAATTCTACTATAACTTTCAATATCTTATTTACTTTAAATATTAAAATTTATGGAAAAACACACGGTACATTGAATATATAATCTCAACAAAACCCAATAATAATATACTAACATATAGAAATTATTTCTAGTTTGTTCAAATCATTTATTATTTTAAAAAAATATTATTATTATGAATATACAGTATTTTCGCGATAATTCGTCACTTGATAATTCGTCACTCTTGATATTTCAGCAAAAATACGCAATTTCTAACCCAATTCTGAACGCTCCTAACACATTTCAATGCAATTTTTATTCGATAATTCGTC
>WURS02029237.1:0-11665 GCA_011762765.2 Rhinocypha anisoptera | reverse complement strand
CCGTGGTGAAACCTAGGTCGTGAAAATAAAGTGTATTTATGTGGAATTGCTGTGAAATTATTTCCCAATCTTCTATGAGATTGTGTTTTTCAATTGCTGTTACTCATGGTTTGCATATGCATCATTTGGATGTTTCTACAGCTTTTCTGAGTGGAAAGTTAAATGAAGAAATATTCATGTACCAACCAGAGGGTTTTGTTTCAAATGAAGGTAAAGTGTGCAAGTTGAAAAAGGCTATATATGGTCTCAAACAGGCTTTACACTCATGGTATGAGAGAATGGATGATGTTGTCTTAGGTGTCGGTTTCAAGAAATCTCCACTTGAGCCTTGTGTTTATTTTTGGAGAGATGGTATATCTATTGTTATAATGGGTGGTTATGTTGATGCTTCATTAGCAAATGATGTTGACAAAAAATGTTGCTGGTTATGTTTTTGTGGATGCAGAAGGGGCCAATCTGCTGGGAAAGTAGAAGGCAGAGTGTAACAACCCTGTCCTCAACTGAGGCAGAGTATATCGTCATAGACTCAGCTGGTAGGAAGGCAGTTTAACTGAAAGGGATAATGTCTAAACTATATGATAGAAAGGGCCCAATCCAGTTGTGGAATGACAATGAGAGCTTTGAAGTTAGCTTCTGATAACATTTTGCATTCAATAACCCAACATATAGAGGTTAAGTTCCATCACATAAGAGAGCTGTAAAAACACACATGTAAAAGGTAATGCTATCATATATTGAATGTGACAAAATGTTAGCCGATGTGTTTACAAAAGCACTGAATGTTACCATGCACCAC
This sequence comes from Rhinocypha anisoptera, assembly GCA_011762765.2. Classification (NCBI taxonomy): domain Eukaryota; kingdom Metazoa; phylum Arthropoda; class Insecta; order Odonata; family Chlorocyphidae; genus Rhinocypha; species Rhinocypha anisoptera. The sequence goes on along the minus strand of WURS02029237.1, from coordinate 10,869 downwards.
AAGTATATCATGTCTTTGGGAATGTGTATGTGCTGAAGGTCAATTAAGGGAGAGTGTTGGTTTTTCTATTGTATTGTAGTCTCCCATGTAGTGACAATTTTGTAGCTTCAATTTTGTATGTTTTTTCCTTTTCTGTATACCGGAAGTTCCTGAATAAAAGACTTCCTGCTGTTCGCCATGATCCTTACACTGATACAATCATTTTATTACTGTGCTCCAAATCTCTCCCGAACTTGCGTTTTGTGCTCTAAATTCTAACATTTGAAAATAGACTGGATTTTGTTGGAACCTCCCCAGAGAATAATGCTGTATGCCAACAAGGAGTGAAAATTGGAATAATAAGCACATTTCAGAACATCGGTGCAAGTATTTGTTCTCAAAAATCTCAATTGAAAAATATCTTTGCATTAATATGGTCAATAGTAAATCAATGTGGGAAGTCCACACCTCAAAGACTAGTCTACTTGTATGAATGCCCTAAAAGGGAAACTGTGTCAACAAACGAAATATTTCCTGACAGTTTTACCAGTGGAGGCTCAGTTTCTGTCATGTTTTTTTTGCCAGTTATGATGTATGTATGTACATTTCTGGCTTCATACAAAGAAAATTGACAAAAAATCTGAAGTGTGAAGAATGTCTACTGGTTATTAAAGATTTGCCTTTAATGCATTGCATGTCAATTGAAAGGAAGGATAGAGGTGGCTTAGTGAAGCCTTGTCGGGATGTTGCATCCTTATGTAAAATTAGTTTTCGCAGCTTCCAAGCAAAGGGTTTTCTTTGTAATAAAAAAGATTCTATCAGGTCCCTATTGTCTGATGTATTGCTGCAATTAGATAGCCATATATTTTCATGCTTGGAGGACGGTATGTGGAAATTCACACATCAGGTTAGAGGGGCCAGTTCCTTTCCCTGTGCTGCCTGTGATTTCCCATAAAGATGTGGTACCCAAAAAATCACTCAGCTTGGGTTTAGCTGGAGATATCCATAGTCGTCACCGGGTCATGAACCCAGGTCCCCTGGTCAGTAGCCAAGCACTCTACCGACTGTGCTACCACGACCTCGAGGATGATACACTGATGCAAAATCCTATTGACAATCATAGAATTTTATTAATAAAAAGTGTGCTTTTAGAAAATTTTAATATTAGATTTTTCCATGCTGAAAAACGTATCACCAAAAGCTTGACAGCAAATGTCAGACAAGTCTACAATAAAGTGATGCTTTCAGTGAATATTAATTTGAATGAGTTTGAATTTATTAATTATATTTTATTTTTCTAAGCTTCTCTATTTAATTTTTCTAATATGACAATTGTCTGTCAACCTACCCACAATGGTCACACTGGTGATATGAAGATGAAGGGTGATAGTATTCGTTTCTTTACCCCCTCTTAGTACAACAGTATTCTTATTATACTATAAGTTATAGCATTGGGACTTAATTAATATTGTAAGTAACTATATACATAACAATTTGTGGGGAGGAATACATTAATATCGTAACTATATATATAATTTGTGGGGGGAATACATTAATATCATAAGTAACTATATAATAATTTGTGGGGTGGGATACAGACTGATTGGTAGGTAGATGTAAAATCTACAATGTTAATCTAATTTTTGAATTGCCGCGCGAAAAGTATCAATGCCACATGACTGTCCCAGTGCCGCTTTCTGTGCTTTGGCTAGCATTAGACGACAACTCTCATAATTCTTGATCGTATGAAGAACAAGCGAGATATCGAATGACCTTGCAAACAGTGAATAAGCAAATTAAAATAACAGCAGAAGTTAGATCGTCTGTCATTGACAGACTATTTCCTCCGGTTATTCTGTTTAATGTTCAGTAAAAAATATAATTTCGTTTCATTGTTTTCTATATTTAATTTCTTGGGTGTGCAACAGTACTTTCGTGTCTCAATTTGTCAAAATAATATTTATTTTCTTTCCCTGATACCTTTAATATAACGTTTATTCTGTAAGTGGCTTCATTCACATTTCACACTATTGCACAATGTCTATTATTCAAGATATTGTATCTTATTTTCATCATGCACATGACTTAGAGGGAATGGTCTCACTTATCTCAACCAGCTTTTCTTATATCATGTTCAATATTTTGTTTTAGGTGTACTTTTTTTTCCAGCACATTTGTATAAAAATGGATGAAAATGAGCCCATTAAAGTGATAAACCCAACTGTACCACCCTGCCCTTTGGGGGAAAGTGATAAGTTCTACGGAAGCATCCCTAGCAGATATAATAATGTCAGAGGAATTAGCAAAAGATTTGCAGCTCAAGTAAATTGCTCACTTGCAACTATTATTTTTTTTATAAAAATTACCTTTAATTTCGGATCTAAAAATTTCAATTTTGTTTTATAGAGAGGAACTGAAACTTAAAAAATGAAACTTCTGACTTGGATTTATCGACGTTTGGAGATGCCACTGAAGATGAATCCACGTTAGACTGCGACAGTGATGAAGCTATTGCTCGAACATTACAGTTACAGTGTGATAAGGAACATGATAACATTCTAAAAAGGACAGAAAATAAATTCAATGGTGATTCAAAAGGTAAATATTATTTTTTAAATCCATGTTTGTGTACTTGGCAAAGGAATATTTAATTTACTGACGTTTTCTTTAAAATCTTTAAGTGTCTGTATCATAGACCCAGTACCGCAGGGTGCCTTACAGTGGCGACTTCGAGAGCAATTCAGAACCTGAAGAAGATTTGGATAACTGTCATCGAGTTTGGGATAGTTTTGAGGTATGGTATTTGTAGAATTTAAATGTAATCGTTATCCTTTAAAGCATGAATACAGGCTAATGAAGCACCAGTTCCTGATTTAAAACTGAATCCTTGGTTAGATCTCTAAAGTATTTACAATAATAATAAGATTATCCAATAATCAATATTCAAATAATTTTTAAAAATTCACTATTTTAATAAAATATAATTCCTTGGCAAATCTCACAAAATTTTCAGCATGTTCCAATAACTTAATTTTAACCCTAGTTTTAGTTTTAGGCGCAAGTTCCTTTATTTGAATATCTCTAGATAATGTTCTAATATCGAAACAAAAGTTCAGATCAAGCAGCAACAGTATTTTTTCATTACGTTTGCTTAACACAGAACTCTGTCCAGCCAGTGATTTCCATGTTGAAACCTCTTGCACTCAATTTGGTACGAGTTAGGTGTCATTTTTATAAGTCTATTTATTCTAGAACTTGTATTATTTAATTTCAACAACAAGTGAATCTTTATGGATGAAAAGTCTTAAGTCAAAGTAAATATTTTTTGTTTTGAAGTCTTAGTATTTTCTCTAGACTGTGCATCTGTTGTCATAAAGTTACTTACTTCCACACACCATGTACATTTATAGTCAACTATAGCTAGTTTTAGTTTAATTGCTTTCCCTTAATCATTATCAGCAGTGTTCATTGGATACTACCAAGTAAAACAAAAGATCAAATATCTTTTCTTTCTCAGTAATTGTCGATTTCCTAATTCTCAGCATTTTTATATTGAAATTGGATGCCATACATTTGTTAAGTCAAGCCATAATTTTTGGTACCAATGTATTTTCAATAACATTTGTTGAAATTAATTTTACGTATGCTTTTTAACATTTTCTTTCATTGTATTTCACCTAATTATTTCTCATCATCCAAACATTAATCCGAAATAAAATCCATTGACACAGTTTTTTTTTACATTTAGCCTGAATATCTTATGCTAATGCTTAGTTGTTTTTTGGCATGGTAATGCCTAGGGAACAGTTACCTAATAGGGGACACAGGTTCAAATCATCTGTGTGGATCCTATGGCAAAGACCAGACTGGGTGATTCTATGTGTACCAATGGTTCCTGAATAACTTAGAATCCAGATAAATAAAAATTAAAACATCCTTTGGGACAGTCCTTTCCAACCTGCTTCACATCACCTTAGCTTAGATTGGCCACCTAACATCTAGCTTTAATTCCTCTTCAAATCTGCGTACTTCCCACCCCCTATCAATCTATCCAAATAAACAAAATCCCTATTCTCTTCCTCTCTTACCCCTACCCTGCTTACTCAACATTCTCCCCTCCATTACAACCCATAGCCTCTGAGTACCCCTTCCATCCACCTTTCTTGTCTTTTCTCGCAGCAAACGCCTTTCCTCACCTACCTTTCTCAACCCTTCTTCATTTGTTTTTCTCTCTTTCTCCATCCATAGCCAAACTTACATCTCATGAGCCCCCAATCTCTGCTCATCATTTTCCCTCATGGATCAGGTTTCAGATGCATATGATGCTATGGTCCACACAAGAATTTTCACAAATCTTTTCTTCAGTTATTTATTTAGGGTCCATCTCATTAACTTCTTCCATTTCTCAAAGGCCACAGTTCCTAATGCAATTCTTCATCTGATATACATGCTACTATGTCCATTTTCCTCTATGATGCTTACGATACCATATATTTATTTTAATTATATTTTATTAAAAATCATCATAGCTTTGCCTGTAAGTATGCTTACAACTTCATAATGGCTGGTTCTTAGATTAACTTCTTTTGTTTTTTGACTAGCTTAAACTGTGTATCAAATTCTACTCAACAAAGAGATCTGTGTGGCAACACAGCTCGTGAGAGAGACCCAAAAGAGAACTTGGAATTAGATGATGGGTTCTTTGGCAGCTTTCATTACTGTGCTTCCTTACTTCAAGGGTAATATCGTCTTCATCATTATTTTGGTGTGTTGTGGCATTATTGTTAGAAACCAGTAAATGCCTGGAATTCATGATTGAATAACACGATTGATGAAATACATGAGAGTAAAATAATAATGTAAACTATAAAGAAACCTGACAGGAATTTGTTACTGTTGAATTTTGGTTTTATATTGTTTTTTAATATAATTGAAGACTGACTTAAAAACTATCTTTCTGATTTTGCTGCAGTAATATTAAGTTCTGTGGTTTTGTCACGTAAAAATTGGGGATTGGTTGATTTTTTTTTCCAAGTTCGAATGTTGAGCTCGAATACAAAATTATGCCTCAAATGTCACAATGGGATATCGAATAATGTTCAGTTTTCACCTATCATATTTAAGATTGCAATTTTAAAATAAGTTGTCATTGAGAAAACTAACCATAATTCTCAGACCATTCAAGAGTAAAGAAATAACCTGTTAAGTTAACATAGTTATTGCTAGCTGTGGATGACTAATTAAGGTCATTGATGAATTACTTATAATTATAATGGCCTTCTTTTGTAGGAGAAAGACAGATTTTACAATCGGAGAATTTCCCCAGATTTTCACTCCATATAGTAAGTGCCAGTGAAAAAAAGCATAATATGCATTTACAAGGAATACACTTGGTGATAAGGTTTTTAATTTCCTTAAAAGGAAAATGACATGAGACAATTTTATACAAATACTATGGACATGATCAACCCAGCTGAGTCGGGAGTCTAAAACGAAGCCAAGTAGGTTAACAGGTTGGCTAGCCTCAATTTCGTTTTTAGACAAGCTGCATGTTAGATGTTGGGTTTTTGCATTGTTAAGAAAAGTTTGTTGGCAGAGAACCATTTACAGAAAGGATTAAGTGAGGTTACTAGAGGTTTCTTAGACAAGAATAGGTCTTTAGACCTTTGGATGATAATTGTGTCATCTAAAAATAACACTGAATTGCAAAGGATATTACTTGGTAGATCATTGACCATTATAAGGAATAGCAGTGGTCCCAAGATTAATCCTTGTGGAACACCATTTTGTACATGGCAGGTTTCTGATTGTACTCCATTAAGGACAACATACTGCTTTCTATTGGATAAGTAGGATTTTATAACTTATTTTCTGAACTAATTATTCCATAGTAGTTAGTTTACTGCACAGTATCTCATGAGGTACACAGTCAAATGCTCTAGATATACATATCACAAAATGTCAAGTGGACACTCTCAGGGTCTTCTAACGTGGTTAGAATATATTCCAGATGTCAAGTGATGCCTCCAAGAACACCAAAGAGCCATGAAAAACAAAGAGTTCCACCTTTCAGCCGTGGCAGAACATGCTTGGTCGGAACCTGGACATAACATTAATAGGGAAGAAACAAACGTGATCTCAAAAGAGTCACGTTACTACCTCAGACTGATCCGTGAAGCCATCAAAATAGCAAAACATCCTGCTAATTTCAACCGGGAAGACCGTACCAGCTCAGCAATGCATGGAAATGGATTATTTCAAAATCAGCCAATCAGAGAGCAGCAAGCAGCCTATATAAGGATGGCCAAAATAGCAGCATCGTAACTTCGACCTGAAGATGCCAAGTGCAGGCTTGGCATAACCGTTGTCAAAACAGATTTTATAGGCGGTGAATACTCAAATATTACAGTCTTCATCTTTAGTAATTCTTTCGACTATCTTTAGATGAGGAGACTGAAATTGTAGAGATAAGTGGATAATGATCTGAAATATGAGAAATTATAACTTTTGTTTTAACATGATCCGGGTCAGTATTTATTAGGATTTTATCTAAAACAGCATGAGAGTGTGCACTCACTCTAGTTGGCTCAAGCACTCTGAGACTAGAACTAAGATGCCACTATTTTTGTGTATAGAACAACAAAAAGCGTCAGCAATGGAATGCCCAGTCACAAGAAATGAATGCAGTTCGCTTGAGTTCAACCAATGTTCATTAACACAAATGATATCGGGTTTATGATCCTTTACCGGAACCTCAAGGTCCAGAAGTTTGCTACGTTTTTGTGAAGAATATTTAAATGAATGTTTTTGTGAAGAATATTTAAATCATGTGCTATCCTGGCAGCGTTGGATACTAAAGCTGACGAATATAGTCAGCTGACTCTTTTGGGTTTCAGTTTCCCAGTTGTTGAGAGTGTTATGCGAGAACTCTCTGCCGGGACACAGGCCTTGGAGGGGCAGGTGAGTAGAACATTGGATTCACTTGTCGAGGTACTTGGCATAGCACACACTTCGGTATCCATGGACATTAGCACTGGGCACTTCGATTCGCTGATAGGTGACTTTACCAAGACACCAGTTGTGTCCTCGGCAGTAACTCGGGGACACTTAGGATTTTGGGCAATCTATGCATATCTGGTCCTCACATGTATGCCAAGAAACTAAGAGACTGTAATCGATGCAAAACAATATACTATAAGGTAGGTTATTTCTTAACTGCGGAACTATAAATTGTGTGATTTACCATAATTTTTAACAAATTCCTTTGCATGGAACCATTAGATCCTGCCCAATTAGAATCTCTAGAGGGGTTGATGAACAGTGTTTTAATTTTTGAAAGGAACATACTGAAAGTGTTATCACTGTATAGGAGTAAATTAGTGCTAAGGATTAAGTGGAGGGAAGTATATTGAAAGTTAAAGACTATGGTCAGGAAGCACCTCTTCAAGTTGATGAAAAAACCAACTGGACAAGCACATCACCCATACCCAAGGTGAATCTTGCGATTGTCTTTTTTGTTTGCTGGCAGGCATTCTACCCACAAGCCGATTCATGTATGTTGATTGATTCAGGTAGGATTATGATGAGCAGTAGGATTGAACCCTGAGGGATATAAGTACCATGCTAGACCCCTAGTAGTTTGGACAGAATCCTTTGGTGTGTGAAAGGAGGATTTTATTTTTTTTGGAGTTTGTAAGGAAATATTTGATCCATCGAAGGGAATTGGCATTCATATTCAAAATTTCTATTTTGAGGGAGAATAATCTATAGTTAATTTAAAAAAATATCCTATACAATTTTATTTTGCTGGCTTTCCTAATGTAACACTTGGCATAATTGTGACATTAAAAACATTAATTAATCATCATTTGGATAAAAACTAAGATTTCCTACTATATCTAGACTCTTGGGGTAAAATATTAGAAAGCCTCAACGTAAGATTATCAATTGACTTTTAGTTTTTCACTGTTTGCATTGTGGTAGACAAGTTTTTCTTTACTCCCAGTGTTGCTTTAGTGCACATTTGCAGCTGTAGCAAAAGAATTAAGATTTTCTATCATAGAGCCTAGAGGAAGTGGCTACACCAGTGTGCTGAATGGCTACACAGCATGTGTGGCCACGCACGCAAGACTGTTTGGTGCATTTGTGAACCCCCTTCTGCTAGAGTCTTCGCATAGTCTGAAGAGTCAAAATGCTTAAGATCTTTGAAAATTGGTTTGCAAGACACCCTTGGGGATGAAATAGAAATGATTGAGATGATGATGGATTATCTGTTACTTAGAATAAATAATTTGTAGTCAATAGAAGCATGACCCCATAACTCAATGACATGATGGAGATTGCAGTGAAAAAAGCAGTGAATTGATTTCTGATAGCCCCTCAAGATCTGAAATAACTAATAATGATTACAAGTTTTCATCTTCTGTGATTATACAAATGCCTCCTGTGTGTGAAACACACTACATATAAGACTCATGTTTCACAGTTTCTAGAGAAACCCCACTCAGAGAGTATTCTTAATGTCAAATCAATCACCAAACAAACAAGCCTCACTTCATGAGCTGACAAGTTATTCTACATTGTATAAAATGGAGGGATGTAGTGAATTCTCTTAGTCAATGAGAATTAGATAATTAGAATAAAAATTTTTCTGCATAAAGGTGACTCTCCTAAAATATTTTTCCATTAAGTATGTTTTCCAAGAGAAATATAGCACAAAAAGTGACTTCTATAGTCATTTACAGAGGATGAAATCCAATACATTTTTTTCATACAAAATTTTATTTGAAGAGACAATGTAGACCCCAGTTGAGGTCAGGAAGTGGGAACTTAGTGGTTAGATATAAGGGCTCATGCAAGCCAAACTCTGAATCAAGTATGAAACTCTAAGAAAAAATTGAAAGACTCATCATGATACTATGCAGAATTGATGAATCTACATCAAAGTAGAATAGATTCAAAACTATACACGGGCGCATTTCATAAAAAATGGGAGCGGTTAAACATGATAAAAGTCACAATAAAAATGTTAAAGAAAAAAGTTCCAAATACTTTGTTATAATAGAAATACAATCAATTGATTCAAATCTTGAAAAATATTTCTACAACATAAAGAATTGGTAACTATATTAAAACAAGCATGGCAAATTTAAATGGTAAAATTTGGATTGAAACAAAAATATTTGAGTCATATTATTGCTAAATGTTACATGTCCAGGATCAGTACGATCTCATATATTTGCTGTAAAAGTTGTTAACTGCCATTAAAATCCCATTCAAGTTGATATCAAGACACATAAACATTAAATATTTGTAAGTAGTCCTGATAGCATGCATACCATCATAAAAACAAATTGTTTCACACATAAAATTGTTTCATGTGACAGCTTTCTTCAATATATCATGTAGCACACTAATTAAAAAGTATGCAGATAACATTATGTACCACTTCTGATTTAATCCTTTAGGGACAAAGTCAACCCTTTTGCACCAAACGACCGATATTCTTATGTATCGGGCATACAGAATCGCCCCCCCAGTATGGACGACCTTTTTTTTGGTCATTTTTCTATATTTTGTCATACACTCATATGCAGGGGCTGCATGCCAGTGTAGGGTTCCGGTGAAAAAGGGTTAATTATCCCGTTACCAACAATTAATTTTAATTATGAAAAACCATGCATTTTAACAAAGATGGGATTTCAGAATAGTAGATGGGAGATACAGGGGTCACATATGCCTTCTTTGAAGTAATGACAGCTAATTCAATAATGAAATTATGTTAAAAATTACATCAGCTCCATAAAGAACTTCTGCTTTTAATATTAAAGGAGCCCACAGAATCTTTCCATACACTCATAATACCAACATATCCATGAGAACCACTATGAACTGTGGAAGTATGCATTGATTATATAAAAATGCTATAGGGTTCAGTTGATCCTTGAAGATGTCGTATTGGAATAACTCATCAGAAGTTATCACAGGAAATTATTTCTTCATAAGAACTTGGAAACATTGACTGCAGGTTTTTCATATTTAAAATATATTATCAGTTATTAACATCACCTTTGTCGTTCTTGCTGTATATCGTTCTCCAATTGGATGCTCTGATACATCCAGAGACAATCTGCTCTTCTCATTAACAAACCATTGCTCCCGACCGACCATCAAACTACCAGGGCATTTCAACTGCAACCTGTTAACTGATGGCAAAGCTCCAAGAGATCTATTGTCCTTTGTAGCCTCATATAACATAAAACCATTGGTAAATACCCCAACCAGAATCGCAACAAAATCAAAAACCCTGTTGGATAATGTTTATACAGACTATGATGAGAATAATGCCAATACCTCTGTTTATGACCCTGCTCTGTCTGATCACCTTGCTATCCTATCCACTTTTAACATGCCCATGAATTCAAAGCCTCCCAAGATTCCCACTAAACTTAAAAAGAGGTTCTTTCGTATTACAAATGATAGCTTTTATTTTTCTATCAAGTCAGGAGACCTGGTTGCAGCTGAAAAGTGATTACCCTTTAGACAGCAATTTCAATACATTTTAGTTCCTTCTTAAGTATATTCAACACAGCCTTTCCCCTCGAACCTACCAAACTCTCATCATCCTTTGCAATAAACTGGGTAAGATCAGAAATAAGACATTTATCAATGGTATTAAAAACTGTGGCATCCAAACTCTCATATTCCAAATATGACGCTATGTACGAGGGCAGTTTGATAAGTCAGTGACTTTTTGAATTTCTCGCACAGTTACTCCAAATGCAACAGTGATGCTGTCAACTGTAATCTTTACGTGGGCAACTGTCTAATTTTGAGTAAGCTACGTCATGCAGTTGGTGTTTGATAGCCATTCAAAGCAGACAACCTCGT
>WURS02029217.1:0-11666 GCA_011762765.2 Rhinocypha anisoptera | reverse complement strand
ATCGAAAATGAAAGCAGGAGGAAGACGGGAAAGGAAAAAGGAACGAGGTGGGGGGGGGGGGGGGAGTTTTGGGGTGGGCGGAAAGGGGGGAGGGGCTACTCAAAAATGCATAAACAAAAGAGAAGCGCCTTCTCCAAAAATCACCCCTACCACCACTCCATCCCCCAGACCTCTCTCTCTCTCTCTCTCTCTCTCTCGCTCCGGCAGCCACGCACGCTGATCGGAGAAAGATATAAGGGCGGGCAAAGGTGCACGCGATCGCCACGCTCCAATACATCGGCGCTGCCGTCGGCCCTTGGAAACGGGAGATATGGAGAGAGAGAGAGAAAAAGAGAGGGGGAATGGGGCTCGAGGCGGTAGAGGGGGGCGGAGGAGGGAGAAGGGGGTTCGAGGGAGGTTGCCACGCCCTCCGGAGTCTTGCGGAGGAAAAAATATGAGATGGGACGGAGGAAAGGAACTCGGGGGAAAAACGGGGGAGGGGACGTTGTGGGGAAGTAGTGCACATCCTCCCCCGCCGCTCCTCCTCTCCTCGTCCTCCGCCCACCCCTCTTTATTGGAAGTGATGGATGTATTTATTGCCGATCGATCTCGGGGTATACCTTTTGGCTATTTAATCGTCTCCTCGAGACCATTTTTCCCCTATTCATATTTGATGTTTCACTTTTTGCGTAGGTGGAGGGGAGGAAGAAAAAGGGAGCACGCGGCGTTGGCAGTGGTGGAGCCGGCGAATTCCCACACCTCTAACTTCGACGGGCGGAATGTTTTAACGTCCCTCCAGAGCGAGGGTGGAAACGAGGTAAGGAGGGAGGGGGAGAGAGGCCATAGGGGGATCGAGGGGGATGGAGGGAGGGAGGGAGGGTTTATATTTGAGCAGGCGGAAAGGTGAACCTCATCCCTTTCCACAACTATTCTCCCTGCGACTCCCACCCATACCCTCAGGAAAAAAAAGGGATGCCTCCGAGAGGCATGTGGAAGGGGCAAGTTAAAAGTCTTCGGCCATATCCGACCTGGCCTCTACCTCCGCCGTCCATAAAATTTTATTCCACCCTCAGAGGCTCTCTCTTCCTGCCTACTCGCCATCTACCAGTTTCCCCCTTTTTCCCGAAGAAAGGCTCTTATGCTTTCAATTCATTCCCTCAATTGCATCCAAGTCCACATGCTCCGGAAAGCCTTTTCGGCGCTTTCCGTAGCCCTCATTCGACCCAGTACTTTATACATTTTTTCATGTTTTCGAGATTATGCTCTAAGCTAATACGCTTTTAGCCGATCGCATCATCATGGAGTGACCTTCTTAAACAAAATTTCAGCACGTCGTGGGAACTAATACTGTATGGTACATTTTTATGTTAATGCATCGGAAAAACTAATAAAGTGAACATTTGCTATTAACTTGCAAGACCTCTTATTTTTTTGTTGTTTTTGACAATGATGAAGAATTTGAATATTCCATTACAGTCCCAGGCCCTTTTTTTGTTTTTAATCATAAAAATGTGATTGTCAAATGTGAACAAACAACATGAAAAGGACATGCGTATCCAAACCCATTTACGATATCCATGAGAGTAACACAAAGACGATATAGAACTAAAAATTAATGATTTTTATTACAATAGTTCATGTTGGATTCCTGATACCACGTAAAAGATGTATTTTCTACGAGGAGATTTTAAGACAGATTAAGGGCTCTCGGGTTTCTTCCTCGTCGATAAATATCGTGTGGCGACAGTTTCGCCGGAAATCACACTAGTATCTTCAGGTCCGAAGTGATCTAAAGATTCTGGCGGTATTTCCGGCGAAACGTTCATCCCACGACACGCACAATCTGGGAAGAAACCTGAGAACTCTGAAGCCTGAAGTAAACTCTCTGGGACTCTTGGGTCGTATTACACATACCTAATCGACCTTTCACAGATAGAGGAATTAGCCACCAAAACGTCGCGGCGGGTCGGCCGAAAACAACCCGATCCGGCTGGAAGCCCGAGTAAACTATGTTCACATCACACAAATCTTCCCACGAGCAGCTCGTTGATTTAAGTGCAAAAATAAGCTTGCATTTGGGAACGTACGGAGTTCCTTCCACGACGAATGTTCCTTCAAACAACCCGCTTCACAGGTACACGCAAATAACTAAGATGACGGAGCACGAACAAGAGGCAAACAGAACTGATTCGAACGGCGATTCCGTCATGGCGGATCTCACCGAGCCCTCACGAATACTCTCGTCAGAAAAAGAGCGGATGAACAAACGAAACGCCGGAAAAAGACGAGAGACAGCGGTGATCTACACAGGAAGAGTCATTGTTTCAGGGTGAAATGACTAGTCTACGATTATTCGCGAGTCTTGCAGGAAGGTGCCGCATATCTCTCGAAGGAAAAGGATCATAAAAACAGGGAGCCAGAAAATATCAAACGTTTTACCCTTCCCTACTCATCCCCAAAATTTTCCCTTTTCACACTTGACAACTGACTGTAGTCCTCAGGTGAAATACACGAATTGGCCAGGAATAATCCCTAGGAACTATGGTTCCCAATCCACGACACCACTTCCTATTTTGTTAACATTCTTGCAGTCATACGAATATTAACGCTGCTTGTCCCCTATACAACTGTCATAAAGATTTTCTTAGTTTATTCTTGGAATATGTTTTACTATTTAGAAACGTCAAGTTTCCATATGGCATTAATTTTTTCTAGTCCTATGGAGATCAGTAAACTTAGTTCAACAGCGGGAGTAGTAATTCATGGATCCAGGGATAAACTTCTGCAACTAATTCATTTTAAATCAAAGAACCTAGTAGTCTCACATAAGACAATTTATTGGACGACTTCTTCAGCTTCCACTTATTCAGTCATCTTCAGGAAGATGAAATAGTCACAAGTTACGTAAAGCGATACGGAAATAGTTTAAAGAGCCCGGCTTACTTAGATCCTGTCCATTCTCACCTTTCATCCGCCAGGGCTACTTTAGAAAAACTAAGTCCATTGAAATAAGATGAAGAGATATTTTCGAATCGATACATTTTGGTCCTTGGTTTTGGCTCCACTCCATAAAGCATTGGAATAATACCTTTAAATATGCAACAAAACGGATTTATTATTTTCTCGATTATTTGCTCTTGTTGTAATTATCGTAGGAACAATAGAACGTAACACCTCCTGAGTCACAATACTCTTCGGGATCAAATATAAATTAGGTAACCGTAAATGAAAAAACATCCAGCAAAGTTATAAAAAAAATATTCAAAGCAAATACGGCATGTGTAAACGGGCAGGATGTAAATATGTAGTTCAACGGGAGGAGAGAAAGGGGTCGTTGCACCGACGCCGCTTTTCTAAGAAATATTCCGCTAGTTCAGCAAAAAATTCTTATTCTTTGGAAGCCGATCTTCCTTCCCGACTAGTCATTCCTTCGAATCTCCGATTGCTTCCGTCATGGACACTTTTTCATATGGACAGGATTTTATCAGGTCGGGCAGCTTTCGCTCTGAAGACGTTTTAATCTCCCTTTGAATAAGAAATCTCTGAAAGTTCTGTTCCTTCCATTCGGAATTCCTTAGGTGCAACCCTATTCCACTTTCCAATTTCCCTAACATCTCCTGAGCTCCTACTTGTCAGTGTCACCAACCTCTCCCATAGGGTTGGAAATGGAAAAAAATAAAGGATATAATTCATTCAGGTTGAAATATCCCGAGAAACTCGGTAACATCGACGCCCTGTAAAAATTCCATAGATTGTATCGTTAACCAAAGTCAGTCGCAAAAGATGAAGAATTGGGGTAGGCGAAAAAATCACATCAACACTGCAGTTTGTGACACTGACTGAATCACAAGCTGTCTTGATTAAATACAGATTAATTAAAACTATATTTAAGACTAAATACCATAAACGAAATGTACATCCAAAATTGGGGAATATATTTTTTCCTTTAAATGTAATAACCTTATGTTGGTCTCCCAAAACTAAAAATTATAAAATAATATGAAAATCAACAAGATATATAACCTATATCGTGTATCTCTGCTGTTCAGTGTCCCTTTAAAATATCCCAAATAAAATCCTACTTTCCTTCAAAGCAGAAGGAAAATCTGTCATACTGAGAGTAAAAAACAGCTCTCATTATGAATCACTTCCACCACATCACGCCTGATTCAGTGAAAATTATTCAAAATCTGTCATCTTTGTTTTACCGCTGGTCTTTTATGATTGTTAAACTTCATATCCTCCGAGTACACTTCAGATAATGAGACAACGACAACAAAAAGATGACTTTTCTTCTAAAAGATGCTTTCTTCCCAACGAGTTTTCCAATCCATAAAATTACCTAATTTGTAGAATTTATCTCAGGTGTACGTCATTTTGCTTTCAATGAGTTGAGAATGGAAATAAAACGATTTTCATAGCCGTGTATATGTTCATTCATACTAAAGAACAAGGACTCTCTCCGACAGCAAATCTACCATCTACGATTCTACGAATACGATTACTAAATCTACGATTACGATCAGCCACTATATTTTGGTCAAAGGAAAAATAGTAGGCTTACACCTATCGGCATTGAAAAAGGAGAAACTACTGAGTTTCACTTATCTTTGAAAAATACACTGACACTCTTATAAGAGTAAATGACATAAGTTAAGTACTTGCATTACTATTCCAAGGTTAATTTTAGATTCTGGATGACATCTTTCTTACCGTATATTGTAGTCAACTAAAACTCACTTTCCTTTCATTTCTCCCGATCTCCTTGAGCTTACTTGTTGAAAAATAGGCGTTAAATACATCTTGTACATGTGTGTATTGAAAAAAAGTTACTGGTGAAAAATTCTCTCCAAAACTGAGAGCTTGGGATGAAAATTTTTAAGAAAAACTGAAATGTTTGGTAAAAATTAATTTAATGCTCATAAATATTAAAGTAAACCCTTGTACAGAGTTTTTAATTACCTAAAGGATTTCAAAAAAGGAGAGATTAGAGAAAAGCAGCGGCATCCCATCCACCGTTCCAAGGACGTGTTTTATGAATGAACCAGAATTTTTTATTCCACTCTGGACTTTTCAGAAACCGCGTTTTTTTATTCCCCTTTTTTCCCGACGATGAAAAGAGATAATTCCACCATTGCATTGGGGAAAAAGTTTTAAGGCTCCTATCCTCCAAAAATAAACATCCGAAGTCATTATCCTCCAGTCCCACATTATCCCTCGGGGGAAAACACACCCACACAGCCACTCCGAAATTGGCACACATACAGTTCGAAAATCATGCAAACTTAAAAAAAAACACGTGCTCGAAACAACTTTTCGTTCATAAATGTTTATCGACCTGGTTAAATAATTCAGCATTTCAGTTTCAAACGACATGAATTTAACACGGTCCTTTACCCATATCTCCAAGCTTCCATCGATCAGCTTTCCTCACAACCCTTTTTCCTCCTCCTCCTGCCCTACGAACACCCTAAAAACAGTTTTCTCTCATTTATCTCGGCCGTTCTTCCTCTTCACAAAGAACCGTTGATTTTCCCCCCATTCGGCCTTCATTCCACGGCTCACATAACCTCCCTTCGCTCCTCTTTGCTTTGGGCGGACCCCTCGCACACCCACTACAAGCACTCGCCCAACACGCCCGCGGCCTTTACAGCACCCAGCCTTCAATAAGGAGCGAACCGACGCGACAATATGCATTGAAATGTCCTCCTCGCATTTTCACTCCATCCCATGCTCTGGAATAGTCTCCCCCGCCAGCAATCGCACCTTTCTCATTCACAACCGTCTTTCGCCAACCGCCATATTCCTCCAATTCACCTCACCCCTCTCCTTCATAAACGAACGTCATTTGACGAAACCGATTGTTTATCAACTTCCAAACTCTGGAATCCACCGCTTTAATTGAAAGGGGTTCCGCGGTCCTCAAGAGGAAACCGTGCCCCTAACCAATCTCTCACGCTGAGTTGGAGCAACGACGACAGGGTCAATTTCGAAACATGATATTTCAATGAAGGACAATATGGGATAGGTAACCTGCAGCAACGTCCGCGTACGAACCGAGTTCTCCCACATTCACGACTATTAAAAAGAGTTAATCAACGTCAACCAATGCCCTCAAGGCTAGCGCGATAGAAATAATTACACTGGCAAAAACTACTCCCGGAAATTCTCCAATTTCGCCGGATAAAGTAGCCAGCCAACACTGCAAGCATTCACGGCGTTATGGGACGCATTCTTGAGTCATTGGACTTTTTCATTTAACGAAGGTATGAGCCCCTACGAATTCCATGGCCATTCCTTAAGGCGATTCGAGAAAAATTTGTGCCCGCACCTCCGAGTTAAAATAAAGCTCCCCTCTGCGATCTGCATTGAAAAAAAAACTATTTCCGTGGGTTCACGCCGCTGCTTCTCAACATATTCCACCCTCTATTCCTTATGAGCACACACGCACGAACACAGACGAGGAAAATGAACGTAAACACATTCACAAAGCCACCCCTTAATCTTTTCCCCTGGCAAGAGATCTCATATTCCTTCGCCTTTACTTTTCCTTCCCACCACCACACACATATGAGAGCCTACCTACTCTCTCCAGACCTACGCAGCAGGGAACAACGCCCTTCCTTCCCGCCTTCCTTCGTCTCCACTTCCCGCCGCGTTCTCTTTTTCCCTCCTTGGTATCTCCCCCACTTCTCGTCCGCTCTCCTTCCCCCACCCCCATTTCTCCTCGGACGGTGTCTCTCCCCAATTCCTCCTCCCCGCCCCGCCTTTCTCTTTGCCTTTGCCCAGAGACGGGCAAACAACCCAACTCTTAAATACACTCCACGCCCAGGCCAGAAGATGAAAAAAATAAAGCACACACACTGAATGAATAACAAAACTAGATGGGCGGCAAGGGCTTGTCGGGAGGAGGGATATCTGCACGGAGTAAGAAGAAGATGAGAGAATGAAAAGACATGGGAGGGGGGGAGAGGGGTCGAGTATGAAAATGTTGACAACGTGAGAGAAGGAAACCACTTAGGAAGGAAAAAGGATGAAATAAAGGAAGAGGGCACAAGGGCGAGGCGAATACAAATTGAACGCTATTATCAATATATGCTCACCGATGCGTAGGATTCGCACCGTTATTGAACACGGCTTTCCACTAAAAAATATTGCAAAAATATTTCCTAAGTAAGGAACGTTAAACCATCAGGAGATATTGCCAAGTGATGGCTACCGAATACAAGGAAAAATATTGTTAAATATATATGTATTTATTAGCGCTTGTCGTTGGGGAAATTTAAGACGAAATATTTAGGTGCCAAGTATTATAAAGGTAATTAATATTTGCGCAGAGTAACATTTAAAAATTGATGCTAAAGATCTGCTTAAATGGTCCTTTGTTCTTATAAAATTCACTAAGGTTGGGAATATTGTTGGGAATAAATTATTAATAAGCATATGCAAATACCGCGAGCAACTAATTACTGACAAGGAACCACAAGATCTGCTCTTCTCTCTGTCTAAAAATCACTTTATTTATTGGTAGCGTTCACGGTTTCTCACTAAGATTAGCTACAGAAATGAATCACAATAAAGTCATTGCTTTCTAAGAGTTGAAAAATTGAGGAATTAATGTTTCAACCGTGGAAACTTCAAAACATCAGAAAGAAAGAAACTGGTAAACACTTCAAAGAAACGTAATAAAAACACTCAAACAACATTCCCTCTTGCTCCCTAAATATAATCGGCAATGCTCTACAAATATAGACGCTGATAAAAAGAAAAATATATCACTCTAGAATTTTTATGATGATTTAAAAAATTCTCCGATACACTTAGGGGGGTATCTCAATGATAAAGTGGAACGGAAGGAGAAAAGAACATAAACTAAAGGTCCTAAGGAGGGTAGCAGAGAACAAGGGAGCAACGACGCGTCACGGGGGAAGAGGCTGTCAATATGCCGCGCGAGAGCACCTAACTCCACTTCCTCTGGAAAAGTATCTCATAGGGTGCAAAAGGTCCAGGTGTGGCCATGGGACCTCTCGCTTCCGAAACAAAAAAAGTGCCCTCGCATGTGCCATCCACCTTCCCGTTCCACTCACTAAACATTGCTTGCTTACTCTCGCCGCCAGAAAATCCCGATGGCCGAGGAGGCTGTTAGTGAGAAGGCGAGAGAGAGAGAGGTAGTTTTGAGGAGTGCAGCGGCGCCGTTGTTTCACGTGAAACTAGTAATAAGAGGGAGAGTGGAGGTCCCCGACCTACGACCTTCAAGTTCGTGATAGCAGTTGAGATACAGCACTTAAGAGCACGCGCTGAGGTAGCGAATATGCAAGGATCGACCGGCCAAAAAAGTATTAAAAAAAAGGAACCTATTTTCTTACGTGAGCTCAAGAGAATGTTATACATGGGGTATTCGGCACGTTTGGCATTCTTGGGGCTAATATTAGTTTTTGGCGTATTGCTAGGCAAAATGGACAAAAGATCACATCAATCGACCCGATGAAAGGCTGGATGGCAGAAGAAGTGAATGCTCGACTCTGACTAAGAATGATATGGAGCATAGGACCATCCGCTTGGCATGCGGACGTTGTATCCAAAAGATATTACGATTAATTGACAATTACGAAAGAAAGAAAGGAAGAAAATCAGTAATGGATAAATTGCACGAATCTATAATTCCAAGGAGCGTTTTAATGATGATATTTACAAAAACATTTAGGCGAAAATTTAAAATCCACAAACGAAATTTGCCCTTCGTCATCCAGCCTTGCATTTCGTATGTGGATGAGAGGTATGGCGTAGCGTACCTTGGCTATTCTTTCATGAGCGTTTTTATCATCCAAGAAATTAAAAACCCTTCGTCCGACCGGAAATCATACATAGAATGGTCTATCAGGGTAAATTCGCAATGAGATACAGTAAACCTTCACATAGCGCGCACTCACAGGACGCGGATCGGTCAAGACGCGGATGGGTTTCCCGCCCAAATTTCACATGACGCGGTTTCAATTCTCGGGAAGACTTGGAGTACCGTTGCTGAAAAAAACTTTACCTACTTTTTAAAATGACTTTTCGATTTAATTGTACGTCCTTCGCGTAAAGTAGACCGAAAAATTACTACACTTAGGTAAGTACGAATTATATGTACGAAATTATTTTCCTGGGATAGGTATTTTGCATATCCATAAAATATTATGATGAATTTAAAAAAATCAATAAAGTAAAATTGGCAGTCACCATTTTATATGGATTGCTAATAGCGCGATTTCAAAAGACGTGGTTTGATTTAAAGTAACGTATCTACCGCGCTATGTGAGGGCTTATTAGATACCTGGTAACATCCCAGACCACGCTCCAGTCCATACCGAGAGGAGCAATTTTCAGAGAATCCGCAGGAGGAGCATAATCACACCACAACTATTTATCAAAATTAGGTGATTATGTCAAAATAGGTGCTTTGCTAAGCCATCTCCAGGTACAAGACTTTCGAAATTCTTGTATCTGAAGATGGCTTAGCCAGCCAAAATGCGCGTTGAACGCATTAAATATTTTTGTGGAAAAGTACATTTTCTTTTATTCATTATGGATCCTTCCACTACGTCCAGCCTGCAAGTGTTAATCTTATTAGGTGATTATGTCGATTCTAGGCGAAGCATCAATATTTGAACAGTCAGGTGAAAACCCTTCCTTCGTCACGCGCCCTCTTGTAGTCGGTACCGAAAACCGATGGTGGAATGGAGGAGGCAGACGAACAGATACCACGCGTGGGGTGAATGGGAAATAAGGGATAGCGAAAAAAATTATAAACCAACGGTAGGGAGATACGGTCAACTGAGCCGGATTGAAATCCCTACCCCCCCCTCCACACTTTTTTCTCTCTTCCCTCCCCCCACCTATATCTTCAGCGCCACCCTTCAACGTCTCTCTCTCTCTCTCTCCCACTGGCTGCCCACTCCATTTCGCCCACGCGAGCCGGGAAAGCGAAGCCATCTGGCCGTTGAAAAAGGAGAGTATCATTTAAAAGCCCCCTCTTTAAAAACCTTCTTTTTTTTAACCCTCCCGCCTCGATACCTTGAAAACGAAATCGGTAGAGCGAGCAAGTTTCGGCGATATTTGTTTACGTTCCCCAGCGATCACTAATTGGTCCCATATTTGTCCGCCCGTAATGAGGCAGAATGAAATGTTGCCGAATAAGCGAAACTAATAAAAAAAGGCGGAAAAATCTGGACTGCAATATGGTCCTTTTTGATGTATTATTTAAATGGGAGTGATTCATAAAATAAATGCACAACCGTCACCCCCTGAATTGTTTATTCCTGCGGGGAGGAGGGAGGGATCCTCAGCCGGCCGGTGTGGTCGACCGCTTTAACAACCTGATGTGACACCTGCTACGGGGCGAGATCGCCCATGCTCCGCGGGGAAACAAGGCTGATGAATAATTCAGGCGGCGGAAAAATGACGAGGGGGGGGCTTTGAAAAGGCGAATGTAGCATCTATCTAAAAGTACCACCGTCGGACGTCACCTAATCATTGTGTTGTCATCTGACACACACGACCAGATGCAATGATATCACACTTTCAAAGGGACACCCGATCATTGATTCCCGAGAGCGCTCGAGGAGAAACACGGCCGGTATACATCCTAAAGAGCACGAATTAACCAAAACGCCGGGCGGAGAAAGTTCACGGAACGTTTCGAAATCACTTTATCCGAAGAAGTCTTTCAATGCGATGACAGACCTTGAAATAATGACATCAGACCCTAGTGCCTCCCAATAACACAAGACAACTTTGTTAACTGATTCCAGCTCGGTTCCTTCCTCAGTTAATACCTCTTTGTCTCGGTGATAAAACTGGAACGCCGTCGAGTATCCAGGAACTAAATTAATCCGCTCCAGATTCGAAGCGTCCTGTTGGTCCTGTCCTTTTCGTTCGACCCGTGCGACCCCTGGAGTCGTACGTAAGACGCCTCGTAGGAAAACACCCTTTCAGCCACCCGAGAGGAGCGTCGGAAACAAAAGAAAAAAAATCTGCCTTCGTCGCGGAAGGGGAGAGGGAGAGAGAGAGAGTGAAAAAAAAAGAGACTACACCTACTCTCGGAACGAATTCGAGTGCTTTCCCAAACGTTTAAGCATTGCGAAAAGACGCGGCGGTGAGATCGAAATTTTTGAAAAGAGAAAAAATAATAAGAAGGAGAAACGCGAGAGAGTCGGCGGTTGAGATGGAGTACGGCGGTACCTACCTGCGTCGTGTGGGAAGGGTGGGGGGGGGGGGACAAGGGAAAGCGTACAGGCAGGCGTAGGAGAGGGACCACCATACGACACGGACCTTTCGATCCCGCAAAATGACGCGTCTCCGCGCACACTGCCCGTACTCTCACCCTCCCGCGTGCTCGCCGTGTTCGTGTGTACAAAGTACGAGACCTACCCCGGGTAGCGAAGTAAGAAAGGCACCCACCGTGGTGGGAGATCTGATCACGGTCAGGGCTTTGCCGACTTGCGTATGCGCGGGGTCGCACATAGGACACAGTGGGTTGTTTAAAAGCACGCGGAGGAGGACGATGAGAACATTCCGTGAGCTCGAGGCCTCGGACTCTCTTTTTTTTCACCCATTCGTTATTTATCATCGTAATCCGCTTGAGGTCTGGTTTGCGGCGGATCTGGAGCCTAAAATTTGATGGGGGATGGGAAGGTGGGGTGGGG
>WURS02029206.1:0-11666 GCA_011762765.2 Rhinocypha anisoptera | reverse complement strand
CCACCCTTACGGCCTCCCACCACCTCCTTCTTAACCCCCCCTTTTTTCTTCCCACGGGCTATATGCAAGGCATACTTTATGGGTTTCCCTCACCTGATGATGATGTTGTTAACGTTGAAACCCAGTTTGTGACAAGTTTATATAATTCTGGAGAAGTGTTGTGAAAATTTTGTTACAGTTAATATCACACTATGCAATTCATAAATGTCACAAAGTTACTTCTGAAACAACAAATTTTATAAAGGGAAGTTTTCTCTATGGTTATGGATTTAACCCTTTCGTGCCTGACCCCTAAACCGGTATACAATCCCTGCATATGAGTGTGCAATGGAAGGAAAAAAGGAAAAAATAAAGGAAAAGTGACAAAAAAAAGGTCGTCCATACTGGGGGGGTGATTCTGAACGCTTGATATATCGGTTGGTCATTTTGCATGAAAGGGTTAAGAGCCACACAACACACATTCCCTTTGGGATAATTATTGAGATCAGTTAGTGCCTTTAAGTTGAAATGGACATTATCTTATAAAAATATTGTATTTTCTGTCATTGATGTTGTGCACTGCTTAGCCAGCCAATCTTGGTATGTAATTCGGTTGCATGGCAAGTACATATTTTGATAAATGTTCAGATTTTAATGTTATATTAATTTAAAAATGAATTTATTTTTCAAAATGAAACTTTTACCAAAACTTTTTTTAATAGAATAAATTGTTTTGTCACATACAACACCTTTTCTGATTTAAACTAAAATTTGTTGTTCAAGCAAAAATGTTGATATACTATACCAAAAAAGTAGGGGTACAAAAAAATATTGATTTACCCTGAATTTTTAAAATTAGAAACAAGCTTTCTGGGTTGAAGAATGCAAATGCTGTGAAGGCAGAAGTTTTACAATGCATCATTGTTAAATGTGGGCAACTTTTACATTGTTTTAACATGGGATGAATCAGAACCCAAGAGCATATGCTATCTGTTGATAGATTTTAATTCTTGTGAGCTGGAAATGTGAATCCTTGGAAACATTAATAAATGGGTTTCTACCATGATACTTAGTAATGATGTTCCCATGATATTGTATACAAAAGAGCTATCACATATTTACATATTTGATAACTTGATACTCTTTATTATCTCACAGTGTTTTCAATGGAGGCCATTGTTCGTGTAATGGCTTTGGGCGTCAGCAAGTATTTTTCTTCTGGTTGGAATGCATGGGACTTCACAGTTACATTGGCATGTCTTCTTGGACTTATGGCAAGGTCTTTTGATCCATCACTAACGGCCGTCGTCGTTCTACGCCCCCTCCGAATGTTGCGCTTGTTTCGTCTTAAGAAGAGATACAGAGATGTCTTTGGCACACTTCTCCTCTTGTTACCCCACATGGGGTCAGCTGCCCTGGTGCTAGTTATCCTTTATTACTCCTTTGCTGTGGTGGGTATGGAGCTTTTCTCAGGATATCAGATGAAAAATTGTTGCAAGTGAGTGTTACATCAGCCTTTTCACTAGAAGTTTCATTAGTTTTTATTAATAAGGTGGGCTTTCTTAAAGATAGTTATTATGGTAAAAAATTATATTGTTTCATATGCCAAATGAATTAATTTGAGAAAGAGTGAAGATGAAAGAGAATAAAATAGGAAAGAAGGAACAAGATTGTCATGGTATGGACATCTAATAAGAATGAATCAATCTTGAAAATATGGAATTGGGTACCCTCAGGAAGATTGGGATTTGTTATTTTGTTTTCTTCTCTCTCTTCTAAAACATTCTTTGCTATTTTTGACAGTTTAATTGATTTACAAATACTTGCATGGATTAATTATCCTCCATCATGGCAAATCTTGGACCAATAAGTCTATCTCATCCATAAGAGGCTCCCATCTTCAATTCAAAACACAGAAATTACCTAGTACTGTCATTTTAGCAGAAAAAAGTCAGTGCATTTAACATTTTGTCTCTGTTGTTTTTAATCATCTTTTGGGTGGACAGGATTTGAAATAGACACAACCTAAATGCATGAATGCACAAATAAATTAAGTTGTAAGAGACTGTGATGTTCTTATGGAGGTAAAACATTTGCATTTGCAGTTCAGACATTATATTGAAAAATAATAAGGCAAATGGGCATATATGTATTTATTCATTGAAGGATTGTGTTTAGAATGGGTGCGTAATTGGAATTAATTTTTTGTCCATGGTGATCGCTTGATATATCTTCAATTCATTGGTTTTAAAATTTACATTTACTTGGAATCTTATAAGACTAATTACTCTTTCTCATTTTGTAAAGGAAACTCAATATCCAAATAAGACTAACTTTGTATATTTCAAGTTAGTTTTATAATGAAACATTTTGATAGAAATTTAATTGTTGCAGTTTTTGTTCCATTCATGAACCTCTTTAAAAGTTGGGGACTTACTTTAAATCGAGTTGTTACCATTACAAATACCATATTAACCCAATTATAAGACGACTCGAATGTAGGTCAAAACCACATTTTTCTGAGGTTAAATTTGGAAAAAATCCTTGTTTTATTTTATGGTAAATATGGTTTTACAAAAATGCCTAATAAAAATTTTTAACTAATTTATTTACACAATTACTGTAGAATCTTGATTTTACACAGCACATAAGGACCTGCATTTTCAGTTTTAAAAAAAATAAAATTATGTAAAATCAAGACACTGGCTAATTTTGATAAATGTGCTAAGAACTTGTGATGCATCATAATAAAATACTATACTCTTGGCCATTATAACAATTTTTACTACAAAGTTATGCATATATTTTTTATTTCTATTTTATTTATGCAAATATTTAGTAATTGCAATTAAAACTATTTTTATTATCACTCAGCTTGGTCTGAATCGCCGAAGTCTTATCAGTACTTTGTAATGATCAGGCAAAACCCCACACCCAGGGTACATTTTGTCTCATGATCATGTTTCTATCGGAAAAAATTTTTTATGCATGCTGAAATTCTCGCATGTACTTGCATGTAGAATGCGTGACTCTAAACATCGTAACATTATACATAACATTTTTTCACACAGATTGGCACCTGTCTAGTGAGAAAGTTGTCAATTCTTCTGTTTTGATGAGGAAGATTCGTTGTTTTTGTAAAATTTCATATTTTAAAGTCTGTGTTTAGCATGCGAGACCATATTTTGTAATTATAACACTCAAAATCAAATTTTTGTTATTACATCGTATTCTGTATTGCCTTAATAATGGTTGGTTCCTTGATTTATTTTCTTTAATTTTTGGCTAACCTAAACTGTGTATCAAATTCTGCTGAACAATGCATGCTAGTGTCACAACACTGCTTGTGGGAAACTCAAAAGACAAGCTTGTCACTCAGAACAGCTGACAAGGTTCCTACCCTCACAGCTATCATTCCTAAGCTTCCTATCTAAAGGTTAGTCTCTTCTTCATAAATATTGTGGTATTTTGTGGCATAGTATTTGTCATAAACAAGTAAACACCTGTAATCCATGATTGAATAACATGATGAAATATGTAAAATACTTACTATCCAGGCAGTAGTTTGTTACTATTGAATTATGCAGTAGTGTATGGAATTATTTTAAATTTAATTAAAGACTGACATTAAAAAGATTCTTCTAGGTTTGCTGGAGTTTCATTAAGTTCTGTTTTTTTGTTTCATAAAAACAAAGTAATACTTCCGCCGGGAACCAAAACACCCTGACAAAATCATAATGGCCAATTATAAGTAATTTCAAATAGCAATGCCATAAGAATGCTTAAAAAGTCACCCGAGACCACATTGTCACTGTGTAAAATTGGTATACGTAAAATCATGATTCTACTTTAAATGATGACTCATATAAGACGACCCCACACTTTCTGAGCCTAAATTTGGAAAAAATCCTCGTCTTATATTTTGGTTAAATGGTATATACATATTTTAATAATTTTATATTAACCCATTTTTCTAAAGAGCTGTTGAATTTGACCTTTATCTTTATATATTTAAACTTTGATTGGTACAGTAGAAGTCCGCTATAGCGAGTATGGCTTATAAGGAGAGTATCGCTATAGCAAGTGATCGTTTTCCATTGGTGTTAAGACATAGGGAGTTCTGCCGGTTATTATGAGTGGTCACACCTGCACTATCACTATAGCGAGTAGATTTTGCCGTATTTGGTGTTCGGGTTGCATAAATCGCAGGATTCAAACATGCATTACATTGTCATGCCTTGCGAATCTACATTGTAATGATGACTTTACGAGAGACTTTGTGGTGATTTTATGAGAGAAGACTTTGTCGTTTGATGTCACAGACTTTCCTGGGGAATGACTGAACAACTTATCTTGGAATTTGTGTGCCAGTCTGTCATTTCCTGGTGTTATTTTGTTCTTATAGCCAATCAATCATAATAAAAGAACATGGAGCTGTGAGCTAGACTTGAAGACAATACAGAAAAAGCCCATTTGTCTGTGTTGTCCTTAGCAGGACGGCCAATCTCTCGACCCTCCACTTATTTATGGAATTGTAATTGTCAATCGCAGGCCATACCTTATCTATGATTGTTCACGAAACGTAGCCAAAGATAATACCGATGCGTGACGTACATTAGTTACGAGTGACTTTTGGTGACAATATTTAAAATCTTTTTAATGAAACGATCTATTTTCAATGCATTTGCGTTTGGATTGTTACAACTACTTATTGGCTCATTTTCGCCTACTTTTGGTGCCATTATAAATGCCGAAAGAGGCGAATTTAAATTACCATTGGCTATAACAAGTGTGCATTATAACGAGAGATTTTTCGTCATTTATCAGCTCTCGTTATAGCGGACTTCTACTGTAGTTATTTAGGACAAATTCAGTGAATAAATAGATATATCAAGTAGTAATATATATTAATTCTGATGTTGCGTATCAAGTATTCACATTGTACATATGTTTCATATTAAGTAGACATATACATATATTCTTGAATTTCTACAAAGAAATCTTTTTGCATTTACAAACTTCCTTTTTTCTCTATTCCCACTTTAGGAACTCATCTGTTGCAGATTATTATCAAACTGATGATGGTTCTGGAATTGCTGTGAATGCATCTACAGGAGTTGGTCCAGCTCTGGGCTACTATCATTTAAACAATTTTGGTGACCTCACTTTCAGTGCTGTTACCCTCTTTGAACTAACTGTAGTCAATAATTGGTTTGTGATAATGGAAGGATATGTGGCAGTATCAGATTCTCAATGGAGTCGAATCTATTTTATGATATTCTACCTTGCCACAATGATTGTTCTCACAATCATTGTTGCTTCAATATTGGAAGCTTTTCGTTTTCGGATAGAGTACAAGAGAGAAACATCAAAGACTGATGGTAAGTTAAAACTAAAAAAATAAAATGTTTAAGATTTTAAATATAAAATTTATCATCTTTTAACAGAGTATAAACATGCTTTTGTTTTATTAGGTTATTTGTATTGTAGTCATCATGCCCTTTCCCTCTATTTTCTCTCAAGTTGCTGTTCTACAGCATTTCCCATCAACACCACCCATATTGGCTCTCTGCACAATTCAATCACTTGTTAGGCCACCTTTGCTTCACTCTCATTTTCTAAAAATATAAAATTTTATGTTAAATATTGTGGTAAGTTAAATTATATGACTTTAATTGAATAGCTATAGAAACTTCAAAAGGAAGGTGAGGGTATTTGTCATGTGCCTCCAAGTTGAATACTTATGGAGAGAATTTCGTAAATGGAATAGAATAACATAAATGAGTAAAGTTCTGAGAGTGTAGGAGTTTGGTCTAAATTAGAAACTTGTTTTGAATACATTTCATTCTTTTGACCTAAATCATTGTCTCTAACAATAGCATGTACCAACTTCATTCAATTGCATTACATACAGATATATCATGTTAACTGTAGAATAATACTCATTACCATTACAGAAAAATTCTCTTCTTGCAATTTCGCAGCTTGATGATAGCCAATTTCTTGAGAGATTCCCTGCTACAGTAACCTAAATTCTCCACATTGCATTGGGTATCACTGGAATAATCAATAGTGAACTATTGTCATTGAATTACAAAAATAATACTGCTTGTAAATATCAGTATAAAGTGTCCATATATCAGTCAAATTAATCAATACCAGCTTCTACCATAGCATTTAAAAAATCTTCTTTTCATTAGATTCTTCAAGTGTATATTTCATAATCAAATGTAAAATTTAAATAATTTATATTAAAAAATTTAAACTGCTAAATTATTCTTATGATTTATTTTAATGGCAGAGGAGAAGATGCTACGTCAAACAGTAACCCTTGAGTGGGATGAAGTGCAACAGTGGATGTGTAACTTCACTTCTTCTCAACTTCAACAGTTATTGCACATAGAGTTCCCAATTGAGGTATGTTTAACTTTAAGTTTGTACTTAAAACAAAAAGCTTATCCAATATTAGTCACATATTTTATTTGTGATAGTTATTTATTGGAAGAACAAGACAATATACTGGCCAAAGAAAAAAAATTTATTAATAAGCTATTTGCCAATATTTGCAATATTTTTGCAATTTGCAATTATATTTGCAATTTGCAATATTTTTCCATGATCACCAATAGATAATAAGAGGAAGAAAAAGGTCTGTAATACCTAAAAATCTTTTTAAATATTTTAATTTGTGAATGAATTTAACCTTGCTGCATTCAGATTGAGTGTAGCCTATGGTTGCAAATGGAAAATATTTCTTTGTTCAGTGAAAATATCCATTTTCTTACCAAATACATACATTAAAGCTTTAAAATTTATGACCGTAAGAATTTTAAAATACAATGGTAACTCTCATGGAAATGAAGAGACATTGCAATGCAAACATCTGTTCTCCACAGGGTAAGGTGGCTTTTGTTGGGTTGAGGCCCAGAACTCGAGAGGTTTTACAAGCTCGCATGTACAAAGCTGAGATGGAGAAGTGGGAGCATGAAGATTCAGAGGGAATGGAAGATACTAGGCGCTCGGCGGGGGATGGATTCCTTGGTGGGGATGATGACAGTTACCCACCCTTGTACGTCCCATCTTGAAGGCAGATACTGTAGTCTGTATATAGTTTTGATGTCATTAATGATATACTTAGCTCTGTCAGCATTGCCTGGTAGCACACCATAAAAGCATAGTCCCCATCTGAAACTGGGGATGTGGTCATTGGTGTGCATAAACGAGGGAAGAGAGGTGGATGGTAAAATGAACTTGTTAAAAGAAGTGGCGTGATAATGTTAAGGAGATCTCAAGAGGAGAGGGTATGTTATTTAGTGTTATGTTCTTGCAAGTTTGAGAGCATTTTGGAGAATGGAGATAATCTAGATGGCTTATTTCCCTTCATTCATGCAATTATCGAGAGAGAATGGGGCTGAATTCCCTCCACCTGCCTAGAACAACTTTTCACTTAATTGCTCTTGTTCCTGAAAAATTTTGTTCCTTGCTGTATTTTTGGAAATATTTTGTATAGAAATTTCTATTAGGTACCCTTTAACCGAGGGAGTATTTTATTTCTCTTGCTCTTTTGAGCACTCTTCTATTGAGTTTACTTTAAACTCACATCTTTAATACCTAGGCGAAGAAAATTCCATTTTCATGTTGCTCCACTTCTGGCTTGATTCTTCTCTGAGCTGTGGTTTGTTATTTAATCCCATTTACAAACAAGTTTAGTAAGCAGAGTAGCTGAATAAACCCAATACATACCACTTAGTTTCATCCAGCTTCATGATAGTAATGCTCAGCTATCAGTGCTGACTTCTGTTGCTTGTAAAACTGACCTACGTCAAACTTAACTCACAAAAATAAAATGACCTCCAGTACAAGGTAAAAGACATGTAGTTTAAGTATCCAGTTCATTGCTGCAAATCTGTGTTAGTATTATAATTAGAATTTGTATTCTAATATTATTATTTTAATAATTACATTTCATTCTCTCATCTCATAATATCAAAAAAGATGTTGATCACTGACATGATGTAATTTGATTTTGTATTCATGAACCATGTTTACTGGAAAGTGTTATCAGTTATTTACAAAATTTTACAGTGGAATACCTGGCCCAATACCTATCTGGGGTTAAAGCTATATTAATAAAATAGGAACCAGAGTTTAGCTACATGACCATCATTAACCATTTCAGTACCACTGATTTTTTGGTGGGAACTCTCAGAAGTGCAATGATTATTTTGGGAATTTTGTATGCCTTTTTAAAAAAAAATCACAATTTTTTTATGTATGACTAGTGCTTCTTGATTTCTTTTTATTTTAAAGTTAATACTTCATTTGTGGTGAATTTGAAAAAATCTGTTGTTATTTCCAGTGGCATACAATTGTTCCAATTTAATTTTAAATTTACAATGTTGAATAACATTTTTCAATTTTCACAAAAAAAATTGACAAATGCAATAAAATTTTTCAAAAAAGACGTTGGTAAACACAAAATATCATTATTTTTCTAGAAAATTATTATATAACAGCCAAGGAAATTAAATGAATTTTCAATCAATATTCGATTAATTTTTACAATGAAAACTACATAAAATATCTGGAAATTATGACAATTTTTGGGCATAGGTAAAACCTTACTTAGTCAAGAGAACAATACATTTGAAAATGTAATGACCCATGGCATCTGAAAATAATAAAAAATTAATACTACTTTCTAAGAAATAATAATTACATTAAAGAGTGTTGGAATCACATGCATATACATTGAAATCTATGACATGGTATGAATCACAATTTTCCTGAACTTCAAAGAATTCAGGAGAAGGATCACTGCAGACAGTTTCATGTTCATCAGACTGTCAGTATCATCACATTACTCAATAATTGCTCTCTTAGGAAGGACTATTACACTTCCATCTTAGTCTGATAAAACTTCTCCTTTACTCATGTCTCAGTGAAAATGGGTGCTGTTTCCACTTTCGTCATAGTCATCATCATAATTAGTCAGTAAAGTTATATATTCAATTAATCTGTCATTTTCAACACTAGGTGCAAATTCCTCTCTGGTATCTTAGATCAATGGGTTATTTCAATTTCAAAAAGCCACTAGGTCAAAACATGACCACACATCAATTCATCATTGAATGATGCAGGCTATACCAAAAAATCTTGAGCTTTATATAGGTGGCAGAAGTACAATGTGTATACAAAATCAGGAGATGGCAAACATTTTATTTTTTACAACCATCATCAAATTCCAATACTACTACCATAGCTACTAGTATGATTACAAGGTTTGCTATTGGAACCACATTGCTGACTCTACATTCTATCCAACCCAACACACTAGCTGTAAGAGATGGCATGGTAGCATATAGTACTATCTTATCTGCTGCCCTTTTTTTGCTAGAAATCACCTACTTGATTGCAATGGAAGTCAATAATAAATTATCGAGTTTCGTCTTTTTGTTATGATCAAGAATTGTTCGTGGAAAGAATATATCTGTATTAGAATGTATCTTGCACATTTTATCATCGTGTATCACAGTGGATAAATTTTTTCAAACCAGTTAAAATATAAAAACATACCAAAAATAGTGCCTCCGACATAAGGACAAAGTATAAAGATATTGGAAGAAAGTCAATTGGTTTTAGGTTACCATAAAATATAGTTTCTAATTTGTCGCTTCAGAAGCAGTTTCATAAGAACCAAGTGTCCTGCTCAGATAATTTCATTGGACATATAGTTTTTTAATTAACAAAGCTGTTGATAATTTCAATTATCAGTAAGAATTATAGAGCCACAAAGTAAACAAGAGGGGATTCTTGTATTATGTATAAGTTACATCACTTACAGAAGGAGAAAAACATTGTTTTGAGAGTGTTTCTCAAAGACGATGATATGTTGTTGACGACGTTGAGCTTTTAGCACATACTGCAAACAATGATTTATTGTCATGTGGCACTCAAAGGGTTAAAATTTTCATTATTTAACGCTTACAATGGAATTAAGTTGTTATAAATATTGTTTTTTTTAATAATCCAGTGAGTCTTCAGTAGTGAATGTATAGTAGTACAATTCCTAATAATTCTGATTTCTTCAGTTGTTCCATCCACCGTTATGTTCATTTAAATCTGAACTATGCATAGTGAATACTATGATACCCCAAGTTTCTCATTCAATTTTTTTATCAACCGCTTGTTTCTCAGGTTCATGTATGTCCTCGAAAATCAGTTGTAAAAGTTCCATCATGTTCTAAATACATGAACAGTTTGATAGTCATTGAGGTGTATCTGTTGTCATTAAGACTGTATGAACATATTAAGATTTTTATAATGACTTATATGTTTGAGAAGCAGACCCAAGCTGACTCTGTGTTCCACTAAATCTCCCTAGGATGGGCAATTGATGTTGAACTTGCACAAACTATTGGTTTTAGTTGGCACTTAAAATTACTTAATTTTTCATCAGTGTTAAATATGAGTTGAAAGGTAGAATAAAAAATAAATGAGTAATCATGGTTTGCATAGTTGGTTTAAGTTATCAAAATGACCACAAGAGACAGTCATCTGAAGGACAGTTTTCCTGCTTAGTATTAAATCTGTTATGAGCTAAGCATGAGTGGTCCTTAGAGCACAACAGATTTTTTTTCAAATCAACTTTCCAATACTTATGGTTCATCTTAAATTCCTATTCAATTTTAGTTAGTATGGTTTGTATGTTTTTGTTCATCGAGCTTTGTACAAATATAGCTTTTACTTAATGTTGGATGTGCATATGTACATCCAACATTGTGTACATATATATATATATATGTGTGTGTGTGTGTGTGTATATATATCAGACGGGATAGTTTTCAACGAGGGACAATATTATTTCGCATTTGGTCCGCTGGAACTTAAATCTCCCGGGTCGTCCTACCGTTGAGTTGTTGAGTGAGACTGTCTATAAAAGTCTCCTGTGATTGTTTGGATTCGGTGTTTTGTCGATCGTTGTCCTGGTTTCGCTTGTTCTTGTTCGGTGCGCGGGGGGAGTGTATTGTGTCTTTTGTCAGCACACGAATCCTGGGGATGTTCTTGGCAACGTCGCATAGAGCACCTGGTGATACAAGTGATTATTCCGTTTGATTGTTGTGTGCGTGTGTGTGTGTGTTGAGTACGTTTGTGGTTGGCGGGGGGGTGGTGGGGGTGAGAAGAGGGGAGGGGGAAAGAGAGAGAGAGAGAGAAGCGGTGTTGCCGGATTGTGTGTTTGTGCGTGTGTGTTCTCTCGGGGGAGCAGTCAAGGCAGGCGCCAGATGGAGGCCACCTATTCAGTTGGCAGTAGCGACGTTGACTTCTGTAGAATGTTCGACCAGTATCTGTACAAGGTGAGTGCCCGGGAGGGGGGAAGCGGCAACAACACACATCAGAACAAATGATGCATGCGCGATAAATGAATCTTGTTGTGTGTGTGTGTGTACTGTTTGTGTGTTAAAAATACACATAAATACGGGTACAAAATACCCACGTTGTCCAAGTTTTTAAGAGCGTCAGATCTTCAGCGAAGGAGTGTATGGCTTTTTTCAAATTCATTTGTGACTATATTTCATTGTTATGAGTCCATTCAACATATGTGTATATAAATATATATCTATATATCTATATAATCACTTCGAAAAAGTTCACAATGTGAATAATATTGGTTCGACCACTAGTGGAAC
>WURS02029195.1:0-11667 GCA_011762765.2 Rhinocypha anisoptera | reverse complement strand
TCATTTTCATTCTGGTGACTTGATTCTGGTAGAGTTGGAATATTACTCTTCTGTCGCTGTAATGAATACCTATTTTATCCAGCAGCTTGAACATCTTATTCCACTCCACATATCCACTTATTCCACTCCACGTTCGCTCGGATGTTGTGGGTTAATTCTAGCAGGACTTGACATGCTTGAATTTGACGGGAGGGGGGGAGTTCCTGAGGAAAATGGTGAAACCTCAAGAAATTTCTGATCGTTGTTCGAGCGAGAGAAGTGCAGGGTAAACGGACATATCTGGTGCTAGGATAATGGAATTGTAAAATAACGTCACACCCTCGTCTCTCGTGTCAAGTTGAAGGATACCTAGAAAGAACAAATGCCACCCGAATTTCATTTTTGATACTCCTGGGAGATTTCATCGCAATGAGAAATGAAAAACAAAAATACTTACGGCAAAACATTTGAATTCCTCCACAGTTTGCTCAAAAATTCGTCGGCTTTATTAAGCTAAATGTAAATGACAACGAGAAGTGGAATTCAGTTTTATTTTATTTCAGGATTTACTGAATTGGAAGTGGATGGTATCCAAATACTCAGGGAAAAAAATGTGTTTTTCGCCACGATTTATTTTGAATACGAGTTTTAGTGTGATACATCATCGTCAGTTACTGATGATATTCCTCGGTTATGATAGTTTATCTGTTGTTCAAGTAGGAGCACAGATAGAGTAGTAGATTAAATGTATAGATGGGAATCGTAACCATATGTTACAATGGTTTACAATCGATCTTCAAGTGTCAGTTCATACCGCCAAGACACAAATATCACCATGTTATTCCTTCGTTTCTGATATTTTTCCATCTCATTTCAGCCTGCTAGAGTACCGAACATTTCTATATAAGTGTTGAAGGTAAGAGCTATAAAAAGTAGTCTATATACATTCTGTACAGTTAGTAATAACGCAGAACTTTCATTTTCACTGTGAACACTTGGCATCCTTGAGCGGAGTGAGATTGGATGACGTTGGCATGGTGAAAAAAAAGTATTTTTCAAAAGAAACAAATTAATTCGACTTGCTTTTCCCTTTCTGTCGTGAGGAACGCTAGGGGGCGCAACCAATTACTTGTACCCCCTACCCAACATTCCCCCATTCGGAACCTTCTCGAGGGGTGGGGGAGGACCAGGAATGAGCCGCCGTGGAGAGCAATCCGGCACACACACGAACTGGAAATCATTTCCTAAAATAAAATAAAACCCGTCACCCCCTGCCAAATCTCTTCGCTTCCATTCATCAGCGCTGCGATCTCCACCCTCCTCTTTTCATTTTCCCCACGTTTCCCATTCACTCCCGCGAGCTTCCCAAGTAACGATCCCTTTTCAAAAACTGTTTCGCGAACGAACAAAAAAATCCGGACGGAAAGCCCTTCGCATCGCCCATCCTCTTGCGATTTCGAGCAGCTTTCGTGCATGACGAAGTCGAGTTTCGAGGTCACGATATTTTACGAAGACCAAGGGTGTGGAAACGCGTCCCGCGCCCCGGCGAACACTTGAGCCGAGAGAAAAGCCATCGCGGACGGGACGCACACTTACGGATGACGATTTATGCATAGCCCCGTGCGGCGTAATTTGGCACCGACGAAAACAACCCCACATACTGCGACGTGGACGAGGAGTCGGCAATTTTTCTTCTTGTTTCTCACGGTCCTGGACGTTAAAAATACAGACCAATTCGGAGATAATAATCTTGAAATACATGATGCAACAATGATGATTCATAATTAAACCTAGAGCCACGGAGAAGTGAAAGGCGAATGGGCTGTGAACCGGGGTACCCAGAATTTGCCGATATGTCGTTTATATCAAAAAACCTTTAAGGAGGTCCATAACTCTTGGGAACATGGAAAAACACGGGTGAATTATCCTGTGTTAGGATAATTCTTTCAATGTCTGTTTCAATACTTTGAAGTTTTTTTATTACCCGTGACAGTAATTAAAATATTGCTCACTCTCTCAACCCCCTTGAAACACCTCCACGGACCTTGAAACACCTCTTGGTAGATTTCGAGAGGAATTAAAAAAAATTATAAGCATTCTGCAGAGTGGGAAACGCACAAAATATATAATAAGCAGGTATATTGCAGAGATTCTTGATAACACCTTTCGGTGGAGGATAATAGATGAGAGGAGAGTGTTTGTTACAGTGGTCTCATGCGACAAGGATAATGTAGTAATGCTGAACAGAGGAAAAAACTGAGCTCCATTGGCCTATTAAGGCTGAATCTATTAGAAAGGTCATGAGCTTGGAGCGTACTCTCGAATAACTAAAGAATTGATTAAGACAAAACTCGTGAAATAAAAGGATTATCTATAATAGATATCAGAAATTATTTCAATTGGTTCAAATAAGTATCCGATACTTTGAGCCTAGCTCTTATCAATACATTTTTTAGTATGTGTTATTTCCGGAAACGTATGCATATATATCACCAAAAATGTATGCAGATATACCGTTGGAGGAATTGCTAAATTTATCTTATTATTAGTAGAGAATTAAATTTCCCAACAAATCCAGAAAACGATGCCTTTACGGAGAAAGTAGCGCTCAACACATAAATTTGCGCGTTATACGCGTCTCGAGTACGCATTGGAAGAAGACAAGAGTAGACAGTTCTACCAACAAGCTACCCCAAATCCTCATCCAATCTTCCATTTTCCCTCCTTTCCTTTTCTCCTACTCCCGTCCCCTCTCTCGTGTCACTCTCTCTTTCTCTCTCACGCGCGTGAAAACAAAAGAGCAGTCGAAAGCGCAGGAACACCGCCACGGGGCGTCTCCTGTCACGTGAACAAAGAATGATCGCTGAAATACGGAAGACTGAGCGGGGATAATGACAGAAAAGAAATCACGAGCGGAGCAGATTGGGAGAGGGAGAAATTAAAAGTGGTGGCAGAGGGTAAATGAATGAATGGGGGCGAAAGACGAGAGGGAAATAATTTGAAAGGTATGGAAAGATATGACGGCTAGGGGTAGGGAAGAAGGGGCGGTGCAGGTGACAGGTCAATTCCCGGAGCATAGTTCATCAGGCGAACTGTTAGAATTAACCTTGAATGAAAGTCTTCAAAGAAGTAAACGCATCGCACAAAGGAACGTGATTGGAATGTTAATTTTTGGATAACGTTTATCCCCAGAGGTATATTGAGCCAAATTAATCAGTATCCAAATGAGGGGTGGAAGGAGGATGACTCACTCATGAATCCACAGAAACTGAATAAACTAACCATTTTGAAAGTAAATACTTGGGCTACAAACCTAAAATACTTTATCTGTAGCGCGTCATATGCTGGAACAACTTTTAATGAACCTATAATTTCGCTGCCGCTTGAGTGAGGCATACGAGAATAACTGGAGAGCTACAAAAAAGTGTGAAATTCTTTGCTGATAAACGAAATGTATAAGCGATATCATGACATTTTTCAGTAAGGTGTTTTTACAGAAAATTGAAGTTGAACCCCTTATTATAAAGTGCTACGAGGCATTACGCAATGGAAAACCACTTTTTCAGTTGGAATGTGTAATTAAAAATTCGGTGATCTGAATTCAAGTCCTGATTATACCGCGACAAATACAGATAAAATCAATCTGGTGAACTTCCTGAGAAATCACAGAATACTTTCACAAACCCTTGGCGGGGGTGATTACTTATCTATGAAACTAACTTTCAGGTTTGATGTGCGAGATGGCCATCTTCCGAAGAAGGCTGGCAGGTTGATGAAATGCATTGAGAATTATGTAAGTTGCTACTGTAATGCAAGCGTCTCTTTGGCTTTTTTAAAATTTAATTTTATCTTTACTCTTACTTTGACTGGCACACCTGATAACTTTCAGGGTTTATAACTGATTACGTAACATTATCTTGACGGACACTGCTGGCCATATTTCACTATACGATTGCAATCTCAACGATTTCATCTCAATGTGTCCGAATAATCGCATAGTGTAAATTGGTAGACAGGATACGATTAATGAGGAAACGAATAAGAAACGTAACTTTTCCTTGCGAATGGATATGCACGACTGGGTGCAGGAGCCAATCAGATTTCATAATTTCTTTGCGTGCGCAAATTTTAATTTTTTCCTACGCCCGGAGAAACACAGCTATATGTTTTTTTTTTGACGTAATTCAAAGATAATTCTTAACATTAACATTTAAGACTCATATTTGCAAACAACCATTTCACTTGCACCCTCCTAATACGCACTGTGCTTTAGAAAAGAAACAACAACCGTATTCTTATTCTAATATCTTGGGAAGACGAGGTGTCGTAGCGCAGTTGTGTGTATCTCTTTGATGGCTTTCTTTTCCCGTATTCCCATCTACCGATGGAGTCACCTTGAGGTCACAAAATGACCTCTCTCGAAAGACGACCGGGATTTACGGCTCAAGCTACGAGACAAGAGGCATAGACGTCCACTCCTGTGGAGCAGACCGCGCCACTTTACCTCTAAGTGAGGGAGAGAGGAGAGCTTCTCCGAGTGATTGATCCGGGAGCGTGAGGCAAATGAAGACCTCGGAATTAAGGGACGCCGCTGGAAGTCAAACGAGTGGGGGCAAGGGTCAAGGCGGAGGGTGAAAATAGTCGTTTGTTCTGATCAAACACTTCGTATCTCCCTCCTAAAAGGTCGAAACTTTATTAGATTAAGCGGGAGGGGGTGCCGCAGGGGGGGAAGTAGATTGGGGTGGGGGTGAGGATACTTACGGCCTATCCCTTAGGAACTCCGGGGAGATGGATAACATGAAATATGATACTTTGGTGGTCGCGATTGGCTTGAAGGATTGAGGGGTCAGGTATAGAGAGACGATAGGGGGCCGATGGAGGTTTTTTTTTTTATTTCAACGTGACCCCGAGAGAGAAGACTTTGAACGGACCCCACGCATCGACCGCTGAAGTTGCATTATATAAAGGCGGGAGATGCGAAAAGGGTTGTTAGGGTTGAAATACTATCCGAAGTATTAATGCCCTCGTTAATCAAGGAGAGCGCAGCTAATGGATCAGGAGAGAGGGAGGGGATAGTACATGAGGGCAACGAATGGCGAAATGGATAGCGTGGAAGT
This sequence comes from Rhinocypha anisoptera, assembly GCA_011762765.2. NCBI lineage: Eukaryota > Metazoa > Arthropoda > Insecta > Odonata > Chlorocyphidae > Rhinocypha > Rhinocypha anisoptera. The sequence goes on along the minus strand of WURS02029195.1, from coordinate 6,571 downwards.
GGACGGGGGATTGGGGAGGGGCGGGGGGCAAAGGTTACTGCGGAAAAGGGGAAAAGTCGTTCAAATGGGGGTGTTCAATTGCCGCGATTGTTGAAGTATTAGCCGTAGATAACTTGAAGAATCTCTGCGACATAGATCCTGCATTAAATTGGGGATTTCCTCTACTTCGTCACGCACGATGAATGCCGAAGTACTCATTGCGGTATTAAATCGGAGATGACAGTCTTTACCTCTACATAGGACGGATTAAACATTGTCAATTGACATTGACAATTGATAGTGCTACGCGCCCACCTAGTCAAAGTGATCGGATTGAACTATAAAGTTAAGAGCGGATGGTTATTTATGATTTCAGTCATTACGGACCTCTTAAAAACTTCTTCATGTCCTTTAGAAGGAAAAGTTCTTTTCTTTTATTGTTCAAAATATAAAATTATCGTCAACATAATTCCCTGTTCTTGTATTTTTAAACTTGACTGAATTAATTATCTGTGGGTTCAGCAATATCGTTAGAATATCGCAGCTTATTTATCAATATAGCATTAACTGGCGGAATTTAACGACGGAATAAAAAATATACTTCAAATGAACAAAGGTGATTGTTACTAATCAGTGATTTTCCAGCTATCGAAAAAAGTAATGGGTTGAGAGATAAACATTTGGCTTAATTAATTTGATAGTGATATGAGGGTATAAAATCTTATTTTAAGATAGGCAGTATATATGAACTCTAATAATTTATATACTATAAAGGCATTCGATCATTGGAATCATTGGATGCATACCGTTCAAATTATAACCCTTTATATTTCGCATTGGTAAGAAAAACTAAAAGTGATATTACAAGAATATTGAAAAAATTGTCAGAAATAGCTTCAAATTACACTAAAAAGATAAAGAAAAAAATTAGGGAGAAGAAGATTGAAGAACTTCGCCAGTCGTTGAAATAGCATGTAATTAAAATATGCATATGGAGTTGACCGCATTTATTGATCATATGGGTAAATTAACTTTTATTCATTCCCTCTCCTATATTCTACAAGTAAAAAGCTTTAGTTTTGGTTTTTGGGCCTTATTTTAGTAGGGCGTATTTATGCGGCACCGATTTAGGAAACTTCATTCTGATGATTTGCAAAAACTCTCAAAGACAACCTTCCACCTGCCAAATTCTTCATACCCTTGAGGTCCCGAACTTAAATGGTATCCATTATTCTGCCTGATGCATATTATCATGGGCCTTTTTCTAAGGTTCTAGCCGCGTAAGATACTTTCCAATTAGGTCCCCTACAAATTTAATTTCTCAATATTTGTCCTGTTACTTTCTCTAAGTTTTAAGTACTTTCTCTCTATTTCATGTGTGTATTATCTATTAGTACGAATATAAATTCAACTTCATTCAGACACCATGGGCTCCATGGAAAACCTTAAGAGAACCTTCATTGCATGAACAGGTATTGTTTAATTTTGTGTCGCTGACTTTGTAATGCATACATTGCAAACAAAAATTTTGAAACATATGTCGTCTTTCATTTCCATGACATTACCAACAAAAGGTAACATTAATTTTTTTATGAAGTGTCTAAACGATACAGGAATATGACAAGCGAATATTGATGACGGACGGAAAACAATTCGACAATTTGCAAATCCTGTCGATCTCAATTTCGCTGGGAATCAATTTCTCGGGCCGCAAACTCATGCCACGCACTAACCATGGCCACTAAAACCATCAGGAGAGATAGAACCCAAGGAGATGCTATTAGGCAGCACAAAATGCTGCCTAATATCATGAGCAAAAATATTTACTTCAGAAATCGCAAATCATCAAAGTGTATTACTACTCATAAGATTATCATCGTAAACTCCCGACTGCCACCGATGCGTATTCGTATGGAGTAACTGCGATTTCGTTTCTATCAAATCTCGCGTCTGGTAGTAAAGTTTATAGAGAATGCATGGAGAGCACTGGCGGTTCCATGACAGCAGAGTACTCTGCACGCCAGAGGGTTCAAAGAACCACGGCGTAAGCACTTACAAGCCATTATCCTTCTACGGTCTGAGGGACACGCGTCGATGTGTTTTCCTTCACCGGGACTTAAAACGAAGGCAGAGTGACGTACGTATTCGGGTCGAAGAGGTAAAGGTTAAAAAAAAATGAACAAGGGCTCTGCTGTTTCCCCAGGAATCCATCTCGGGAGTTCGGGCGAGGGGATAAGCGAGTGAAGAAAGGCCTCTCCCTTCCCCCATCTCCCGCGATGAAAGATCTCCGCTCGGGAAAGGAGGAAAACAGAAAAAAAAAGAGTTGGCTAGATGTCATGACAACGCTACGGCAAAGCCACGAGAGTGATCTGAGTGGATACGATCCTTCACATCGACACGTCGCGGCGAGCGACTGAGGGCAGACGTCGTCCGCCCCCCTTCCCCTAATGTCATTGTGTCCTTGCCCTTAAGTAGGCGCGCTGTTTCTGGCACACAGGCAGGGTCAGATAGAACCCGAAAATTAAAAATCGATTACTATTGAATTAAAATAATATTTTTCAAAATTTATTTTCCCCCAATATTCTAGTTGCGTATAATTTTTAAACACTAGTATAATAATTTGTTACAATATCGATCGATTTCACAATAACGTCATCATTGCCGTAAATTTCTGTACTTTTAATGATAATATTGTCGAGTTATACGAAATCGAGAAAAACAAATGGGCTCAGAAAGGGAGATTAATTTTTTTCAAGTTGAACGCATATATTTTTAGCGAGATGAGCACCCGGATACAGGGGCGCGCACATGGAGAGTTAAGGGTGCAGCAGCGTTATGGTAGGTACCAGGATAAATATATTATCCCAATTTAACCTGTTCATACAAAGCAACAATAATAACCAAAAGTATATTCGGAAAAAATATTTTGAATTCAAATTTTTAAAAATTTTCACTTCAGAGGAAACTCGTTTATATTAATAAAATTTGTAAATTAATTAGGGAATGGATGAAAAATTTGCTCTACAATTTTCAAGTATGGAATTACTCCAAGACTATAAGTTATTAAACAGTTAAATGACAACATTAAGAAAACTAAACAAAGCTTTTGAACGATCGATAAGTTAACGGAAACACATGCGTACACATCACTAGCGTTAATAAGACTAATTTTTATAGACTGAATACTTTTTCTCATATGGTTAATTTTGTACCTTGCAGAAGAGAAATATCTCTATCCGTTCAGAGAGGGCATCATTGACATCTCACTCAGTGAAAATCTGTAGAAGCAAAGTACTCTAATAATGAAACTATTCGGAAAGTACATTATTGTACACTGTACCGTTTGTTAAACTAAGATTTAACTCATAAGTAACACACGAATGAATATTCTGAAGTTTATCAAATGTTATTTTCTACCGAAATGAATATTTCGACGTGGATTTCAAAAATATATCTCAAGCCGCTCTATTTAACCTGGGGCCTTTCGGAAAGAAATCTTACGTCGACGTGAAGAACTGTGTAAGAGAAAAACATCTTACAATTGTCAAAACATTTCTCAATTTTTAAAACCCGAACAAAATCAAATAAAATGAACGACAGAAGAACAATCTCCAAGTTCACCACAAACTAGAAACGAGAAATTAAGGAGACATCGACTGCCGACGAGTGCCGGACCACGGATGATCACAACTCGTCTATCATTCATCCTCAGACCAAGTTTTCAGCAAGGCAAATGTTTGCACGAATATCCAATTTTGCCAAGAGTCGAATTGTCCGTCCAACACGAGAAATGAAGGTCTGTATTTAATTATGAATCTCAAATTTCCTAGCTGAGCAAACATTCATCGAGGATGCAAGTCTTTGGAGTGGAATTCAAAGTATATGGAAGACCAAGAGTTTGAATTATTCCACGCGTTTAGGTAAGAGTAGAGGAAAGTTCTACACAATTCGTCCACTTGAAAACGAAAACAAAAAAATAGGGTCCTTTTTAAATCAAATATTGGGGCACGTGTCTCCATCGTATTGCACGCAGCAAGACTGCAAAAACTCAAATTTTCTCAGAGAGGCTACGGGAGCGTGAGAAGAGATGCGTTTGCAACAAAAGAAACTAATCTATGGAAAATTGTACGAAACGAAGGTTCAACTGAATGTAAATATCGAATATCAATGCATCGAAATAATGGCGTAATAACTTCAACTTTGTAAAAAAATTAGAGGAAAGGGCGAATAGTAGAAGATGATTTGGGGTTTCCAATGCCGAAATCCGCGCTACGTGCTACACCAGTAGCGACCTCTTGGTCGGAAAAGAAGCAAGCAAGAAACTATGATTATTTTTTGTGACCTAATTAAAAAAATTATACCACAGGAGAAAAAAGGATACTAAAATACTGATTTTGCAGGAGTTGTAACTTCAAAGGAAGGATAAGGGGTAGTAAAATCAATCAGTCCTGGGGAAATTTTTTTCTAATTGCGTCCAGGTAAAGAAATTCCTCGACATATTTTGGGTTTTATATAAGAAACTGCTATCCCTCATAACCTTGAGGAGCCTTTTCCTTTCGAAAAGACTTTAGCTGTGTCAGAAAAGAAGATTTTTCAGCTAACTTAATTCAGTAGTGCGTTGGCGACGCGACCTTTCACTTTCACGAAAAAAATATCTCCTTACTTCGTGACTCTTACTTCTTTCTGCCTCTTTCTCAGAAGGGAAAAAAGGTGGCATATCGGGGTCAAAGGGATTGACATGGAGCAGCAAACATGGAGGACAATTTTTCGACATTTTTATGATTGAAAATGTTTGTCTACAAATAGCATTATTATGTAAGAAATTTGCTTTACCTAGTAACAGGATGTCTACAAATTTTCCCTATGACTTTTCGAGACATTGATGTTGCCTCAGCCAAGAGATAGATCTTTTTTTTTATTAAGCCTCACGCCAATGTACTCTTGGTATTAATACTAAGGTAGATATTTACTGCCAGAGAAAATAGTTATCCTATACAGTTTAAAAAATTATTCAGTCAATCTTTTACCGGAACTAAGATTATAGAAACAATCAACAGTATTAATTGTTAGCGTTTGCACTTGTGATGCCATTCAAAAACCAATTTAAACTAATAGAACTTAGAAATAAAGTCAACGGATTTTAAAATATATTATTATTTTTCATAAATTAAATTTTCTAAGAAAAAGATATTGCCTGCGAAATCTTGAAATCCAATTGTCATGGGCAGGTGATTTTAGTTAACGTAACTAGGTCAATTTTTTCTTCAGTAGATTAAGTATTTTATGTCAAATAAATTTAATAAGTGCCTGAAACATTTATAATTGTAAATAAAATAGTCACAGTGACCTTAGATAGACGACAATATTGTTTTGTTAGCACAATGATATTTGCTATGGGGTAAGAACAACATAGAACAAACGAATTTCGTAGTTTCAGGCGTGACACGGGGGAATTCAAACATTATAATGGCAAGGATATAGCAATTTTTCACTGTTAACGGCGGAAAAGTACCAACTCCTTATTATTATAACATAAAACAAATCAAATAAAATTAAACAATCCTATTAGAAAATAAATTTATCAAACTTTTTAAAGGGTTGAATCATACTTTCATAACAATAAAGCCTATAAAAAGCCAACAATGAAGAGAGAGATTAATCTGAGTATTGACTTTTACAATAACGTGATATTACATGACACGAATTGAGGTTATCCCTGCCGAATAGGAGCAGACCACTATACATGATTTCACTTTAAAACACTCATGAAATGAGTTTTTATACAATGTATACTTTTAGGTAAAAATTACCATTTTCAACTAAACTTGGGTAGGTGGTATTTGTTGAAATATCGTCGCCATTTATATGCAGCTCTTTATGGCATATCACCAAATTTATTGAGAGCATAATAACTTTTTAAAAGATTTTCTGAATATTTTAACAGATGCGCATTAAAACAGTAACAATTTACAGTGTCAAGAGTTAAAAGCGGTTTTCTTGGACAAGGCATTACGTAAAAATTTTCTCGAAAATTTTGTCTCTCCTATGCGATATGTTACGATGCCTCCTCAGTCACCGCTCGAAAAATTCGTCATTTTTTTCCATAAGCCCACGGCTGTGCAATGACTATTGCTAATTTGACAACATCGTTGCTTCGTCCCGGGAGTGGAAACTAAAGCATCTCTGTCAGCAATTTTCCTCCTCGCCGATGATATATATCTTTGCACTCACTACGGAGATTAAAAAAAAAAAAAATAATCCCTCCGGGCTAGTTTGTAATCGCACCCTGGGAAGTAGAAATCCCTGTCACTTTAATTGTCGGCCAGGGGAGCGAGCGAGAGGTATGGTGGGGGCGGAATGCCATTTGAAGAGAATCCATTTGTAATAATTACATGCCACTATTTCAAGGCATCCAATTCGCGACGAGCATCCCACCTGACCGTTCGTTCTTTTTCTCTTTCTCCTCCCTCCCTCCCTCCCTCTCTCTCTCTCACTCTCATCTTCGACCCTCCATTCTATTCCTCATGTCCTCACCTCCCCCCCGAATTCCCTCCTCAACCGATCTCCTCTCCCTCCCCTCCCCAAAGAGAGC
>WURS02029185.1:0-11560 GCA_011762765.2 Rhinocypha anisoptera | reverse complement strand
CAACAAACTGCCTTTCCCTACTCGTCGATCTTCCGATTGCCAGCTCCCGTACAGAGACGAGCCCATAGCTATAAAAATTGGAGAAATCAAACATTAAAATCTCTATTACCAATTCAAAGCAGGGGGTCATGTAAGCGTTAAGATTCTCCCTCACGTATTTCGCGATTTATTACGCCGTGCGATGATTCGACCGAGAGAGAGAAAAAAAAAGAAGGGCGCCGGATTCCGAGTGCCGGGTACCCTCGTGTTTTTTTTATTGGCGTCACGCTTCCCGCAGGGGCATGGCGTCAATTCGGATTTGAAACGGAGTCGGGCAGGGCGGCGGCGCGGATGTGAAATATACCAAAATTGAAAGCCCTTTCGAGCGAATGATCCAACCGCGGACCCCGATTGAGAACCGAAAGAAGGAAAAAAAAATCTCATTACCAGACCTCGCAATGAACCGTACGGTGCCACGGATGTATGAAAAACGAACCCATTACGAAATTCCGCTGCAACTCATGGATGGTCAACTAATTGCAAAATGGTTCGGACCGTTACGTTTAGTTTTCCGAAATTAATTTCCTGTGAGCTTGGAATGGCATTAGCAGTCAGGGGACGGGCTCGAAACTAGAAATAGGTGGTAGGAATTTTACCAATTACTCGAGGCCATCAGCCTTGGTTAATTCACTCTCCTCCGAGCACTTACGGTACCGCCTAATATGTGAAATCGAAGTTGCAATCTTCATTTTCGAGAGTTTTTGAAGTGAAATTGTACTTGTGACAATGAATACAGCAGCCGAGTCCGATAAAAAATTTGCACAAAAAATCATTGTTAATGTAAGAGCAAGCCAGGAAATTAGGAAATGACAATTATGCCTAACAGGGATATAGGGAAATAATCTTTTCAGTGTAAATGATATTCTGAAAACTATTGAACATCTAATAACGGCAGTTCAGACGTCTTTCTAAAAGGATATGGATATAATAACTGTGTCGCAGAATAAAGGAGTAATGGAACATAGTGACTGGCGTTACTTAAGTGTCGAATTAACGAAATCGCCAATGAATTTACGCCCGTGCATTAAAAAGTTGCGAACATACTAAGATGTATAAATTATATCACTCTTAACACCTATAACGTCCAAAAAAAATCAGTACAAGGCGAGCAAATTAATCTAGATCTCACCCTTTACACGAATATTCCAATTAATATACACAATTCTACGCTATACGTTGTACATATTACGGAGTGCTACGTGGACTTACCGGAACGAAACCGCGAGCATTAAAAAAACCTAACGATTTAAAATAAAAAAAATCTATATCACTAAACGAATTCTCCGCTTTCCCGATGGGAAACAAAATAAACGATAAAGGGATTTCGGATAAGAATTGATTATTTCGTACATGAGTAAACTTAATTTAAAAAGCAACGATGTTTTTTATTACTGAAAGAAGATGAGAACTTGTGAAACCAGAAATCGAAGTCTTTACGGTGGCCGACAATCTTACCTTACTTTATGAGAGTTACAAAATGTGAAGATAGGGAACTTCTCACCGGTGATAAACCCTCCATTTTGGTTTTTTTTTCACGCATTGGCTTAAGTACAACTCTAATGTGGACGTATTGTCTTTTTCCGTTTCGTTGACCTTCTCAAGAAAGACCCTCCGACAGGTCATCCCGGTGGCTGGGCAGTGGCTCCCAAAACTGACGTGATGAATTCCATCGGGAATAGAGAAAAATTACGGGAGGAAAAATCCTATTCATCATTTTTCCATTACTAATCTCTATTTTTTCCACACGTGACAGAATATGACGACCTTTCTTTGAGAAATTTTCAAGTCGGATAGATAATTGTCCGTGTTTTAAATTTTTTATCGCCATGTCTACGAGGTAATATTCACAGCGATTTCCTTTGCATGGTTCTAAACTTCTTGGAGATGGTTATTCATTTTTCTAGTAAGGCACGCAAACAAAATACACGTAAAAGCTCTACGAGTGCGGCAGTCGTCGTTCGAGAGAGTGCGGGAACACCCGGGATGTGGGGGTTGAGTGAACGTCGTGGCGGGATGGGAGGCGAACTGTGAGAGATGCATGTCGGGATTGATGAACGATGTGCCAGAAGGAGGGAGGCGTGGTGCAGGTGGGAGAATTTATGGACCAAGCGTGTCCCGACCCTTTTCCCTTGTTTTGGTTAATGCCGAGGGAAAAACAGAAAAGGACACCCGGATATTCTTTGGTGAGAGCCATAAAGGTTACAAGACTCGTTTTCGGGTTACGGGGAAGAGGGATGGAAAATGGAAAAAATATTGATTTCGTTGGTTCCCGGTTCTTTTCAAATAATGTGGCCAAATAAGAGTTGGACGATGGCAGTTTGTTCTCCGTCGTCTCCATCATTTATCATTAAATCTCGACTGTGGGAAAATTTTTTAGAGTATTAAGTGATTCGAAAGGGGATTCCTCGCTAATTATCCGTTGCCTAGTGTTCCTAGACCTGACGTCTATTGCATACTATAATCATTACACCATCCATGCAAGTGAAGGAAACAAAGCCCTATAGTAGAGATGGGCGATTTCAAGGAATGAATCGTTTTGACCAAATTTTTGGTAAGTGAAATTTGTGTGACCCGATTCACTCGAATAATCGGATCCTCTAAATCGATTCGAATCGTATCATGTGAATCGATTCGAATTGGAATATTAACGGAATCGTAAATGGATCGAAATCGTAAATACATCGGAATCGTCACTGAATCGGAATCGGAACGGAAAAAAAACTGAATCGGAATCACAACGGAATTGGAATCGCAACTAAATCAAAATCGCAAATGAATCGGAATCGTAATTGAATGAAACTGAACCAAATCGGAAAGGAAACGAATCGAATCAGGATCGGATCACAATAATCTATTCAAAATAATCGGGAATCGTATTAAAATAATCGATTTCAGAATTAATCGAATCGGAATCGCCCATCTCTATCATATAGATATTCGTAAGAATTTGAAAACGTCTATTTGATCCGTAGTTTTCGAAAAGTTCACACAATCTTCGTTGGGAGATATTTCAAAATATTAACCATGAGATCAATATTTCTTGTGGAATAACCTGGTGCTTCATTATGTGGCAAAAACGTGTGGCATCATGACACTACAACAAAATTACACGTGAATGTGAGAAAACTTTTAATAGTAAATTTGGCTTCTATTATTACTAATTTTTTCCGATAGTGGCAGCACTGCCGGATTGGTTAATACGGAAATCTTCTCTAGAATTATTTTTGTTTCAAAAATAATTTACTTATATTTCATTTTTTTACTCGAGAGCTACCTGCAATATTTGTGTAATATATGAATTTTAAAGTAATTCAAGGATTCCCCATTCACTGCAATTTGTTTTTTTTAATGAAAGTGTGCTTTGGGGAAGTTTGGAAATTCATGTCTCCATGCGTAATTTGCTTCTTAATGAACCAACCTTCATACATCCTTTAATACAATTCAAATTACAGCCAAAGAATTACAAGAAGAAAAAATCTGAGTTCATTAAAGAGACAGGCGCATAGCTTCGCTTAATTACTCTACTATCATACACCACATATTCGACTACAAGCGAATTAATTAAGACTAAGACTAATAAAATCTAATAACGAATAAAAACTAGTTGTGCGACCAAAATAATAACAAAACTGCTTACTTCTAAAAAAATATAGACATATTGAAAATAATTCTGATAGAGCCAAAGGAAAATTCAGAATGAACAAATTAAAAAAGTTATATTCTTTGGGAGGGATGATAGTCTTGAATGAATTTCGAGGATATATGTATCGAGAGCAATGTCTTCATAACAAATACAAGGCTTACTGAGCAATTCTTATCTCACAAAACCTTTTCCTATTTTCCGCCCAGTACCGCAGGGTATTTACGTGTTTACGAGTTCTTTCCTTCTAATTATATAGTTTTGGATTTAACTAACTCACTGAAAAAACATGCTTGCGAACAATTCCATAGAGAAGTTATACCGAAAGGAGTACACTTAGCTTCTTGGCAGCGCCTCGTTCACACGGATAGTGTAGCCGAAACGATAGCAGACGGAGAGATTTCGAAACACTAAAATGTTAAAACTTGTGCATAGTGGAAGGGAGGATAGATAATTGGAAGGAAAAATAGCAAGTGACAGCAAAATGATATATGCAATTAATTTCCTGTTTAATGTGCATATTTTTTAGGGAATAGCCACGAATAAAAAGGGCTATAATAAGACGAAGGTAGTCAAATCAAGACTTTCTGCCCACATCTCGATCGGACCACGATATATAAGCAAAAGAGATAAATGCAAAATAATGACAGGTTTATGGACCCCTTTTTCAGCTCGGACGATACAAGACATCAAGAGTGTACATCTTTGGGCACTGGAGTTACTTGGTGTTCTGAAGCGTACTGATTACCTAAGGATTCACGACAGTGTTTAAGCTTCATTTGCAATACTCAGACCTAATAATAGACCATATTATGCGAAAATATGTGGGGGAAATTAACCTGACTCTCTCCTAAGACACGGTCGAATTACCAGACTCGAAAGTCCTCGGAACCGTATATTTTATCCAGACGTAGTTAGTCACCTACCTCTGCCGTCCTCGGTTATAAGAATAATGCCGATGTGGAGTCAAATTAGGAGTCCTTGCATTTCACTCACCTGAAAAGGAAAGCAAATACATTTAGAAAAAAATGCTCACTCCTGAATTGGAATGTCATAAAGCAAAAAAATATCTGGCTGCATTTTACGGCACACATGCAGGAAGACATCCCCAGTTTTACACTGCCGCCTTATCTATCACAATAATTTTCAAAAACCTTAATAGCAAAACCAAAACCATTTAAATCAACTGCAACTCCTGAGGACTGCCATGGCACTCTAGATAAAGGAGAAATGAGACAATTCCAAGACTTCGAACAGTTTTTAATGGGGATTTGAGGATACAATATGATTCGCGTCAAAACTTCGTGATTTTCCACTTATTAACCTTTTTTGTCCAATTCTTGTTTCCAATTTCTCAAGAAGCAATCTATCCACCCACTCTTCCAAATGCCATTAAGGCAATGGAATACCGTAACGCTCTTTAATGGGAAACGATAAATAAGGTCTTTCACATTTGCTACACGTCACCTCGAAAGTCACGATAAACTGTTATGAAGCGGCTAATTCCATATCAAGAGGCATTTCAGCCTTCTCGTAGCAACCTGCCAAAACCAAATGAGACGGCGTTTTCTATGGCGGCACATTTATTCAATTCAATCTACCAATAGCAAAAAACAGTTAATTTCAAAGATAGGTCACCTTTAACTACTTCTGCAATAATGTAAATATTGAAAATGTAATTGTTCCTTTTAAAATGAGATACGCAATTCCTTAAATTAAGGTAACCTACCAAAATTGGGTAAGGTGATCGATCATGAGGGCAGTAGTCTAGGAAATAATTCATAGGATCTGCCTAATTTTATTTTTCCAAGACTAGCTGGGGAAAATCATTGCTTTACCTCTGTGACTATTAAGAGTGTATAAAACGTGTGGCCCACTTTGAAACATCGTTATTCTTGCAAATGGATAAAGAGCAATACTTCTGTCGAATTTCATTCTTATTTATAATTATAACATTCAGGTATCAACAGAATGCAGTACACGTGGAACAATGAATCAATCTGAATATATATTATACATAATCTTTAGTTCAAATATACTTTTTCCATTACATTTTGTTCATAAGCAGATTATGGTGTATAAGGAAAAATTTCAAATATTAAGGCAAGAAATGAGTACGATCAGGATTATCAGGCTTTATGATAGCGAGAAACAATATGGATTAAATTTTCCTTTTCAAATACAGAAAGAAATTGAGAAGTAAAATAAACCCTGAAGAAATGTATGTATTTCTATTCAGCATAAATGGTCACAAGTTTCTGAACTTCTAGAGACATCACGGGAGGAAAATTAGATCTTCTTTGTACTTAGGGGTAAATTGACACTCGCAAGTTCACTTTAGCCCATGGCCCAAAATGGAAAAATTTACTTGAGTGTGGAGATATGGTGGGGAAAGTAAAATGGACGTAGAAAGCAAATGATGTCCTGTGAATGATGACAGAGGACAGGGAGGAAACCAGAAAAAAGTAGCGGTGGAGAATGGAAGAGATACGATATAAATAAATAAGCCGTCTTTATTTCGGGACGAGATTGAGGTCTCAACCTCGCTCCGAAAATCTTCTCTTCCACCTAACCCCCAAAATAAGTAAATATACTACGGGATATGAGATATTTTGAATTTATGATAAACGACAGAACGTAAGATAATGTGGGATGCCTTTCGGAGCCGGTACACAACCAGAAACATAAAATAACCCCGAATCGGGTGTGTAACTCTAGAAAACATGTTCGGCCTAACGTGCATACCAGTATTTTTATTACGGGGAAGCTTTGGATGGTCGTGCTCACCAAACCCCTGCCTAACACGCACTTGGTTGGGAATATGAAAAGCGGTTGGTGGGTCTCCAAACCACGTCGAGCCGTATTAACTCCGAAAGCCTGTCTAAGTTTACTGCTAAGCAATAAGAAGATATATAAACCTCGAGTCGATACTGAGATTTTGTAAGGATCTAGATGCAGAGGACCGATAAATTTCATTTAACGTGATGTAAGAATACGTGTGGCATTGAGCTCCGAGAGCAGGCTCTGCATTCTCGGCAAAGAAGAAACTTTCGCCGACGAAAGTGTTGAAAGTTACGCCTGTTGAATAGATCTCCAAATAAGTTCCCTCTCCACCGATGTGGACGATGGCGTCCATCATCGACATTATTTCATCGTTTTAATCTCCATTTATTCCAATACCGGCCGGTGGCGGCGAAGTAACGTCCTCGTCTGCCAACCTAGCCGGGTTCGAATCCCGACTAGGTGGATTTTTCAATCTCCACATAGGGCATGGATGTGTGTATTTCGTCCTTGTTAATAAAAAACAATGTTATAGTGCCCACTGTAAATGGCCTATTAGTACTGTTTGTGGGGGATTGAAAAAAAATACCAATATGCCGTCATCACTTCGATATTTACTCTACTACGAGGGCCGATAGTGAATATTTCTCAGCCTAGACAACCATCGAGAATATTAATGGCAAGAAGATGGCAATTTTCCCCGTGCTTGCCATAAATATTTTTGAACTCCACCTCATCGCGCTACGCAATTCGTCTCGTGGAGAAATCAAAATTTGTGCGCGCTTCTTCTAATTCTGGCGTCACGACTGAATATGGAGCGACCATTTCACATGCATTTTCCTCGAATCGCCAAATTCAAATAATCCGATCAAGAGACCCCGGAACTCCGTTACCAGGACAACGCATTGGCGCGACAAGCCCTTCATGTTCTTCCCAATTTCATGCAAGTTAGCGAGGTAAGGCCGCTGAGCAGGTGACACAAAGCACATAATTCCTTATCTCCACTGGGCTGAAGATCCTCAAAAGGGTTTTACTTTAAAAAATTTTATGACTTTTCCTTATTCCGAGAAGAAGTTTTGCCTTCAAAAATGTTTATGACACTTACCGGCTTCCAAGAAAAGAGTTCAAATTTCACCCAGCACACGCATAAAATCTTCATACATAAGGATCGTGAGAATCGGAATTTTTCTTGAGCGCTTACTAAATCCATTGCACCCGCTCTCTCTCGAAGAAAAGGATTTGACAATTAAGCGACGGTGTGCTTGAATATTTGCTAAAGGAGGACTAATAAATGCAATGGGCACTGAACCACAGTTTTCAACCCGAGGGTTGGTCTGATAGATAGGGGTAAAGGGAAATTAGTACTAAGCTTAACGGTGCTTCAAAATTGAAACATCGGATCAAGGGATCAGTTCCTTTGTATGTGTAGACTGTTGTTTCTCAGGAAGATCTGGTACCCAAAAATCGCTCATTTTTTATTTCCGTGGAGGCATTCTGCGGAGATGTCGTCGGGATTTCCAACCGGGATCTCCTTCAGAAGACGAGCACTCTACCCATAGCCTCCATACAACGAGAGAGAAAATAATTGTACTCGAATTCCGTCAAGACTCTAATAATTGAACATAAACCCTTTGAGGATAGAAGAGTGGCATAACAAGTAACAATATAAAATTTACCTGAACTGGGATTAACTAAAGCAAAGCCAAAGGAAGGTAAAGTGCGTAGAGGGAGAGGTATAAATATTTAAAACGACGAAATTAATGGTTCCAAAGGAACAACAGCCTTGTATTTTGCGGAAAATAACCATTATACTTTCATTACAGACATAAAAAGGGTCCAAGGAAACCTGTCTATAAAATCTTGAATGCTCTCATGTCCGCAAATTTATTATGTTTACAAGAGGATGAGTACTTGAAACAAGGCTGCCGCCGCGGCTAGTGTTATTCGCCCCCCATTTGGGGAACCGGGTTTTATTTAAAGACAATAGTGGTCTCCCCGTGGCGTCAGCTCTCAGTTGGTGGGTTAAACAGTGAGACTATTCCAAGAATAGTTTGAGGCTTCTGTGAAGGGACATTCCTCCATTAGCAAAATCATTGGTGTTGTGTCAACACATGGTCTCACTCCATTCTTGCATTATAGCTCACCCTCATAACACCCTTTCTATCCACTTCTGAAAATAATACCTCTGTTCACCACATGAAATAACCTATTGATTCCGAAATAAAAGGACAAAAGAAATGATCAAGATGGCCTCAATCGCCATTTATCAATCCAATCGGAAAGGAATCAAAATTTTGAGACAAAAAACCCTTTAATCCATTAAAGTTTTGAAACAAGAATAAGCCTTTTCGGAGAGGCAGAGAAAGAAATATGGGCAATACACGACTGTATGAAGGGAACATTTTGGTTTCACGTAGAAAACCGAAGAAAGCAATGGCAGAATAGAATGATGAGAACGATTCACGGATCCAAACGGTTCTCCTACCATATCCCTACCGCAGAAGGACATTACGTCTCATACAAGGACACTATTAATGTAAAGAGAGGGAACAATTTTCTCATAGATGCTGTCTAATGTGCACCTCAAGAGTTTTGTGACTAAGGGAAACAAGAAACCTGCTTCCAATATTCTGGGAGATTACCCTTTAACCATGAACGTTTCTCCTCTCATCAAAGACTTTTAATGCTGTTTCTAAATGAAAAATGGTGAATCCCATTTGAACAACAGGGTAATACATAGTAATCAACCGCAATAAATCACTTTTGTTAGTTTCGAAATTAACAAAAAACTTAATTTAATTGACAACTGGTCGCCATTAGACAATTTCCGCGTTAATTACGTACAATTATAAATATTTGAATGAAATTAATCAAGTAGAGTACGCTAAAGGCTAAATACTACTGTTAGCACTTCTATCCTACTGGGATTAATGTAATTTGACCTCATCGTGCCTTTTTTTAAAATAAAGAGCGGTGAAGTAGCGACTGAAACATGATATTGTTTTAAAGCAAGTTTCAAGAGCGGGACAATATCTTTCTTTTTTCTTTCGGAATTTCGGGCCCAAAACCACCTGGAAAAATATTTCGGATAACATTATGCTACGTGCACCGTAAGCTGCACCTAAGACTACCTGCAAGTTCAAGTAGGATGAAACGTAAATAAATATGGTAAATTATTCTTTCCATAAACATACTCGTAAAACACAACGTTAATCCCTTGAGCTTGAAATTTCTCGCAAGATGTCCACTACAAAACACGGAACCGTTGGCAGTGATCTCACCTGAGAAAATAGAATAAAAACTAGCTGGCACTGTGCCACTACTGCATGTCACAAGTAACCTTGTTGCCTGTTAATCCCCCAAAGCATTTGCGGTACTGAAATAGGGAAACAACTGAGTTGATGATCTTCTGATATGCAACAGCGAACATCCAGTATTAAAAGGTTTTACGACTTCAAAAACAATCCTTCTGGAGAAAAGAGCAATGAGGAAAAATGTTTCATAATTACAATGGATTAATCGCTCTTTAATGAGGTTCGTTTCCAAGTCCGTCACGTCAAGTAAGAGAATCTTATTAGAATTTCTAGACTCCTCTAAAGACATCGGAAAGCGGATGTAATTAAAGACAGAAATGCCAAGTGTAAAATCAACCGTTTAGCAGAAACGTGGACAGAAAAGACTATTAACAAGTTTAGAGAAAGTTCTCAGCGGGAGGGTTAAATGGCTGTTCCCGGGCAGTTCTATTGACAATTCTATGATAAGATAAAACTCAAAATGAAGATAAGTGACTGCCACAGATTTCGGCTAAGCTTGGTGAAACCTTTTGAAAACTTTATTGAAACTTTTTGAAAAGCTTGTCTTGTCTCAAAACAGGAGAATTTTAATGAATCGACTTGTCAACTATTAGACGAAACCGGAAACAGATTTATTAAAAATTCCCTTGTGAAACCGAAAAAAAACTTCTTTCCTCTGTTCCCGAAGATAAACAATTTACGTGAGGAGTCATAAGTCTTGATCTAAAATGGCTCTAAAATTTCCAGTGCAGCTGATAAACCATTGGCTTCCTCCCACAGCCTAGGTCGAACCAGTCGCCATGAAATTTTAAACGAAAGCCGGTAAAATCTGAGTAACTCAGTAGAACGGCGGGAGATGAAAGAAGCAGTATAAATGGAACTCTGATTTGAAAACAGTAGTACGAAGAGTTACTCAGATTTCAGTTCACTTCATTCCTTTTGGGATGATTTCTATAATATAATCTCGAACTCACTCCGGATAGTTTTTGCCAAGCAATAGTTGGTAGTAGTATTAGGTATTAGGGTGTGCCGACGCCTAAGGTAAGGCCTAAGCCAATAGTTTCCGGGAGAAATTTGTCCTAAAACATAAAAACAAGTGTGACTTTACTTATGACCCATCGACTCGGTGTCCTCGGGAAAAAAAAATCGCCCGCAGAACAAGTCCGCTGAAATGGAAAATCATTGTGGTTGTCGATACGTGCAATTCGAAAAGTTGATAATAAACAAAACCTTCGGAGCATTTAACGACCGCCGGCGAACGGACAACTGGTCAAATTTTTACAAGTTTTGGACCTCGAACATTCTCCCTTTTAATTCTCCCTCGCTTCGGGAGATAAAAACATCCGAACAAGAACAAAACCGTTCCGGACGAGGACCACGTCGCCGAGGTATCTTTTTAAACAGTTTCCACCACATAAAAATGCCTTCGAGACGAACCGAATCGTTGTTTGAGAAAGTCAGCGCTCCAAGACGTCACCTCGAAAAACTTTCAGAAATGCCTTTCCCTCCCCCTTTCGGCGAGGTGTAGAGGTCTGAATCATAAACAAAAGGTGGCGGCGCTGAACTTACTCCCGACGGAGACGGGGAGGGTGGGGTGGGAAGAAAGACTGAAGATGGCCTTTGAAGCGATCGGTGATCTAACGCTTGGCCGAAGCCGACGAACGAACGTGTGGAGGGGGAGTCGAGGTGGGATAAATGCGTGGATAAGGAGAGAAGGGAGGGAGGGGGGGGGGAATGGGGGGATGTAAAGGGGGAAGAGGCATATGGGAGACAGCTCAACATATGCCCTCAGATCGGAAGGGCGTCG
>WURS02029174.1:0-11668 GCA_011762765.2 Rhinocypha anisoptera | reverse complement strand
GTAGGAATAAGGAAAGGAATAGAAACAAATAAGAGAACAAACACTTAATCCCTTTCTCCCTCCCCTCACCTCTCGGCCCTATCCCAACCATCCTACATATATATTTATATACACACACATATATATATGTGTGTATATATATATTTCTATACTATACATACCTACACACACACACATATATATATCGGATTCGGTAGCACGTGCGGGGAAAATGGGGGACGCGGCGTTTCCCTTTACTTATAGAGGAAAAAAAGGAGTTTAGTTTAGGTTTCTGGGCGTAATTAAAACTAGTTTCGTTTTTTTTTATCGCTGGGAGTTGGGCTCACCAAATAATGATACAAAACATTTTTCACATATTAATGCACCAGGCGTAGACATTCCGACTGTGATATTTCAGTCGGATATTTCGACGCAATTGTCGTTTTATCACAATGCCGGCATGAAATATTTTTTGCGTATTCCTGTATAGTACCCTACGCAATCCAGTACATTTTGCATCACCATTTTATATATATATCTTTCTTAAATTACGACTCACGTTATGTTATGTCGTATCAATGTTCGGATGACGTCCTGACAGAAAGAAGACATCGGATCCCACCTTCGCAGAGGAGATATAAAACGGTTCAACACCGGCTCGAGCTCAGAAAAGAATAAAATTAACCCTTGGTAGAGCTAAGGTGGGTATAACCGTTATCTTTCTAATTACTAGGGTGCCTGGTGCACTTTAGCTAGCTCGCACACCGCTAAAGGGTTACACACAAAGCTCTTGACTCAAGGTGAAAAGTTCTTGGGTTTCACACCGGGTCAGGTCCTCCATGTTCCTCTCCAACGTTTCGATGTGCGACTCGCCCATCGTTCTCAGGGATTCAGGGAATAAATGAACTTATGTTGTGTCATTCACTCTAAGACGTTCAGTGCAATTTTTTTCCCAGTTTAACCATATTCCTGGAATATATGGCCAACCCTCCGCCCCATTTATGCTGGCTAATCAAGATTCTACTGTATATCTAATTATCAGATGTTGAAAATTAAATGTAATCCATTTAACCTCATTCCTGGATTTTAAGTTTTTATTGGGTTTCCATAGCTGGTAGCTGCCGCATTGTTGCTCCCGGCAGTGTAAGCGGCATTAGCATGATGAAAGTGACCTTCGATGGCCATTATAGTCCATTATTGCCGCATAATTGAAGGCTATGAAGAATGTTAGTTCTTTCTCAGTAAATCCATTTTAATTTTTACATCTATTAAAATATCCAGTGTGCAGTTTCACATCTGGTCTGGCTCTTCATACCAGGAGAAAAGTTTTAAATGGATTGGAGTGGAAGGGTAGAAGGAAGATGAAGTTCAGAAGAATCTCCAAAAATAAGTTTCTATTTGTAGTTACTTCCAATCTTAGTGACTATTACATTATGTTCTTCCTGCCTGACTCCTGCCAGTAGTGCCAATTTGGCACTTTTGTCACTAGATTTAACGACTTTTGTCTTGGTTTAGCGACATGTGTAACATTATCCCTATTTGGGATTTTTCAGTTTCATTTGAATGAAGTTCTTAGTCTGTATGAAAGAACCATGGATGATACTTTTTCCTTCTCCTAATAATCTTCCCGCAACACTCAAACGGAAATGCTTTTGGGTGGCATTACAAGGAATGGTAATCGATGATTAAAAATTGTCTTGACATACATTTGCAGAAAAAAATATCTACCGTACAGATCCTAAATAAATAATTCAAATATATTTCTGAAATAAAAAGTATGTATTTTGAAAAATACATATATAATATTAAAAAATAATGGTATTTTTGAATGGTGGAAAATATTCTAAAGAATGGCATTGCAATGTCAAGATAGGCTATATTTTACTATACGACAGGCTATGTCCCAAATTGGGGTGCAAAAATTTGATGTGAATATTACTTTCAATTTATTTATATTGTACACTTCTGGATGCACACTATTATTGAAATACTGTACTCATTTCTAAGTACATATTACAAGTTTGACTGATGTATTAATAAAGATACATTTAAGAGATAAATGCTTTTAAAAGTTCTTATAACTTCATTCATGAAATAAAAACGTTAATATTATTTTCACAAAAACAACATAAACGTTATGATGTATAATGTGATGATGATCCTGAAAAGTAGCTAAAAAGTCGTAAAAAAGTAAAAATAATTAATAGTGCTTAAATAGTTCAAATTGATGAATACTCATCAATTTGAACTATTTAAGCACTACTAATTATTCTTACTTTTTCAAGACTTTTTAGCTACTTTTCAGGACAACTTTGAGACATACTGGAAACAAAATCAACATCTATGATTCTGGAATTTGTTTTCCTAACTGGCTTATAGAAACAGCTGTAGGCTCCCTACCTTAACCTATTTTAGTGAAAATTCTCTGCATATACATATTTCATCTTCTTTGTCCCTACCAACTTGCTTATTGCAATTGCAATTTACTACATAGTTAGTATATATAAAGATTCAATTTCAGTGACTCATTGACACAAATTCCCAGACACTTAATCAAGTTATCGACCTGAAATTTTCAGGGAATGTACCTATTCATCCAGTGAGTACGGAAATATTAAAAACCCCAATAAAATGGCTTCCAGTCCAGAGACGTTCAGTTTTTTACATGCAAAGTAATAGGAAAATGAGAATTTTGGCGTGCATTGCATTCACTCTTTAAAATATTATAAAATTGAGAGAGGACCTTCGGACTTGCACTAAAACTTGATTGTAACATTATTATTTATTATTCTATCCAAGTTTATTTGTATTTGGTCCAAAAATTGAAGAAATTTTATTAAAACACATATTTTTAAATTTTTTAGTGCTTCTCTACTTGGTTGCTCCATGTTGCTTCCAGTGGTTTAAGCTGCTTACGCATGAGGAAGGTGACCTTCTGCCATCCTTATACTCCATTATTGCTGTATATCTGAATGCTAGATAAAGTGTTAGTTCCATCTTGGAAAATCTATTATAACTTTTATATCTATTAACTTCATTTATGACTTATCACACTGTATCTCTCTACCGATTTCTATCAGGAGTTTTCTTGTAATTCTCTTAATTTAATTGTATTCTCATCCATTTACTTTCTATAAATTATATATCCATTATAAAATTATCTTCGGAATTTTTTTAAAAGGTTTGATGACAGTTAAGCACCATAACCTACCAATTTAGGTGGTGACAACATCCAAATATCATTAAAATTATTAATTACACTCCTATATGCCACCTCCATTTAAATATTGAACATGTAAAACCACCCAGTTTTTCCAACTAATTTAAAATTAATGTTTACTTACCCCTAGTGACTCACAGCCATTCACTCCTGCAAATATTAACCCACGAGTAGACCTATCCATTTCCTGTCTGATTCCATAAAGGCACTGTCTCCTCCTGCATCCCTCGAATGAAGTATCAGCAGCCCAAAGTGGATTAGATGGTGATTTGGCTTTTGGCTCTGTCACTAGGTTCAGTGGTATGATTTTAGGCACAGCTCCCTTACTATTATCTGCTGCAGCAGGTGGGAGATTTGGTTTGTTGTTTGGGCAAGAGGTTGCTCCTTCAGATGATAAGTTGGCCAGGAAGTTCTCCTCCTGAAGTTCTGGTCTTTCTGCATGTGGAAGGCTTAGGTTATTTGAGGGCTGAGAGGCAGGTGGTGGAGATGGAGACAAGGTAGGAATGGGAGAATTATGGCCAACAGAATTACAATTATCTTCATTTTGGCATTTGTTATGGTGAATATCTTTTACTTCTAGATCCAGTTGCTTGCTGGTTGTTGCTTGCTTGCTGGTTGATAGTTCTGGATTAATGCTAGCACGAACAGCTTCTGCACCATCTGAACAAAGAAAGAAAATTATTAATAGTGCATCATTAGCTATCCAAGTTAACAGAGAAATAACATTATAATAGAAACCATGCGCAATGCCATATTATTTTGTGAATTAAAATTGCAATAAAACTTAATGTTACAGGGAAACTAACTAATAAATCTCAACAAGAATATTTCAACATTGTTTTTTTTATAGTTTATTAATGACCTTCCAGCCACCTATCTCATAGCAAAACTATTATTTATGCAGATAATACTTCCACCACTATTATGGCCAACAGTCCTCAACATCTGATTGACATAATTAATATGACTGTCAGTGTAATGCATATGTGGTGTAAAAATAACAACCTAATAATTAATGAAGAAAAACAGTTCCTTCAATTCCTTGTGAAGAATGCCAGCAAAATAAGCCTTTCTACTTGTCTAAATAGTCACCACTGGAACAACACAATTACCACCATCTTCTAGGGCTCACATCATCGGATGGTCTTGACTGGTCTGTAAACATTCATACTACAGTCAATAAGTGTCGGTACCTATAGGCTGAGGAAGTTGGCACCAATACCCTCTCTAAAAATGGTGTATTATGCAAAGATACATTCTCATATATGGCATGACATTATGTTTTGAGGTAACTCTCCTTCTGTGAAAAGATCCTTTTTGGCTCAGAAGCAAGCAATCAAGGTTATGAATTAAATTCCCATTTGTACCCCAGGGAAACCTCTTTTTGCTGATTTGCACCTAGCATCCCTATTTATAATTTAACTTGTGTTTGTTTTATCAAAGCTAACTTTGATAAATTTCCACCAATGCCAGTTACCATAATTACTCCACCCATTTCCAAAACTATGTACACTCCAAGCAATATTTCAGCTCTATTTATCTGAAAGGTCCCTACCACTCTGCCTCCACACTCTTTAACAAAATTCCATTCACTATTAAGGACAACACCACACCTAACAGTTTCAAAATGAAGGTAAAACAACTAGTTATAAGTAAATGTTACTGTAGCATTAATGAATTCTTAGAAGACTCCTTATAAATTCTTTTTTTAATATAATGTATTTTTTTTCTGTTTACTCCTTGAATGTCATGTATCATATTTGCTCTTTTGTATGTTGCTTATTGTATTTTTGGATGTTACTCTATGTATTTTATTGACATTACTCTCTGTCGTGTTATTTATTGATCTTGATGCAGACAAGAAAATTTTGTATTTACCAATTTGGTATTGAATAAACAAACAATCCATAATTTCCTGTGGAATATTATAGAAATATAAACATTTTTTTTAAATGGTGCTTCAGATCTGATATTATTTTTTTAACAAAATATGAACTCAATATACTAACAACTATATAAGCACTTATGTTATAACTACTAATCCTGTTCATGATGCTGATCATGTATGCCTCAAGTAGAATCTTATTCAGCAAAATAAATTTAACTCCACATCATACAATCAAAACTGGCAGTATTACCTAAAATCAACGTCTGTCATTGTGAGAATGGGCTAAAAATTAATGTATTTCCTTCAGCAAATCCTGGTTTCCAAAATCTAACTGTTATTACATTGGCAACAAGAAATTAGTAAATGTTGAGGTTGTTAAAGACCTAGGAGTGATGTTTGATGGCAAACTTAGTTTCAGCCAACCATGTTGTTAAAATGGTAATGACAAATGTAGTAGGGTTCGTCATACACAATACTAAAAATTTTCACATTGATTTAATTACACATTTGTACATTGCATTGGTAAGTCCAGTTGTAAAATATGCTTTCATTGTGTGGTGGCCATACAACTGTACTTATGTCAAAAACATAGAGAGAATAGAGCATAAATTTCTAAGATACATAAGTTACAAGTCTAGTGGTTTCTCTCTTGTGGTTAATTGTAAAGAAATTCTGTGCAATCTTAACATGGAAACTATTGCTCGGCTAACCCAAAGGTTGTGGGTTCGAATCCCGCCCAGGGCATGGATGTTGTGTTTGTGCAGATGGATTTTTTCAATGAGTTGAAGAGGTGCGAAATGACCATAGCCGTCGAAGCACCCTATAAACAAAAATACTACTACATTTTTTTATCTTAGTAAATTGCATCAGATCCATCACCAAAGGAACATTTGTTACCGAGAATAATTACACATTGCAGGGACATAGACAAGGCGGTAGGAAGTTAGTTTTCTTCTTCTTTGACCAACGCTTTGTAAGCATAGCAAATCTTTCCCTCTCTCAGAGTATAAAATCTGACCAAAATATTCTGTGAAAAGTAAATCCTAATAACACATAAAACTACACAAAAGGCATAACTACGTTCAAATGTTTTCTGGTTACATAGTTACTGATGATATAATAGTAGATATATTGTTCCTTTACTCATACCAGATTTCCTCATGACTTTAAAGGAATATTCTTTACATAAAACTTCATGTACAATATTGAAAAACTTAGCTTTTTAGTCGTATGTTTTATTGAAAATTAATTCCTCTCAATTCCAAATTGATGGCATTATATGCGACAAAGTTCCTCCTTAATTCTGCAGAAAATGACCTCATCCCCCATGTAGTGGATATTACATATTAAGCAGTAAGTGTAAAATTGTTAGTTATACTTAATGGAAGAAGAAAATATTTGCAATTAAAATAATATATTCAGGTAAATCTATGGTGGGTGGGTACGCGGAGTGGGTAGTACAGGGTAACCCAAAGATCGCGGGTTCGAACCCCGTCCTGGGAATGGGATGTGTTTCAAACCTGTCCCGAATGATTGTTGTCAGGATGGGCATACGACTGTAAAAATATGTGCCAAAACCAATTGACAAAGTAACCCCATGTATGAGCAAATGTCTAGGAAAAAGATAAGGTAAGCAATATGTATAAAATTTACGAATTGTAATATTTTGCAACACAGAGATTTGGACAATAATTCAGTAAGGTAATTTCTTTACAACTGTGACGTTTTAAATTATATTTAAAATAATTAAATCCAATAATGTAACTCTTTCTCTTTTTAAACCCATTCTTTAAATTAACCCAGACTATTCTGAGACTATAAATTTAGTTATTCATTATATTCGATAAAATCTATCAAAGACAAAATTTATCATAGCAGTCCCCGCGTCGAGAATCGTAACCTCATCTGTAGTGAGTTCCATTCAAGGCTGAGAGTCAAACCGAAGAAAAAAACCTCTTAAATATGTTAAAACGTTGAAAATTTGTTTGTGAATCGCCCTCACCTTTCCATTTGATGGTTTTTAGGTAATGTAACGATAGTTCAGGATGCATAACACAGATCCATGCGACAATCTAACGGGAATAAAACTCCTGTGTCTCTGTCCTTTCACCTCGCCGTCTTCATTCAGCTCTAATCGGAAAATGGGGCGAATGGGCTTTTGTGAAGCCCCAATTATCGATTGGACTCGCCTCCGCGGTCCTGGTAATCGGGGGATCTAAAAACTTGGTCGAATGGGTGGGTGGGTATATTAGTCGTCTTCGTCCTTCTCGGAACATTTTGAGCGTGTTTTTTTTTCTTTCGAACGTTACGCCCGGGGCTGTGGGCGCCCGGTCGGCCCGTGGGGCGGATGGAACGAATTATGCCCCTGCATTTCTCTTTGGGTTGGCCACTCTCTCGTTCATTCAAACGGAATAAGTGCATATTTGCTCTTCGACTGTCGCCGCTTGACGGCTAGTTAGGTCACGCAGGGAGGGGGGTGGGGCTGGGGGATGGGGTGCACTATAATGTAGGCCGCGCGGCCATAAGGGGTGAACAAGCCGCCCCCCTTCTGGGGCGATTAGACGCCTGGCCCCACGATCGGCGGGACAATAATACTCATATGGCTCGCACGCTCATACGCTAATGACGGAATACGCTGCTACGGGCTTTTGTGTTTGGCGCACAAGAGTATTCAGACTTGGTTATCAGTATTTACATAGCATTATTAAGATATCATATTCAGTTTCGGCTCCGCTATTTGGATCTTAAATCGTATTCTAAGTCCCTTATGGCGGAACTATTATGCACGGCAATTTAATTAATTTCCCATGTTTCCGTGGCCAATGAAATATATCACGGCTTATCTTATTACAGTCAATATCAAAATAAAAAAAATAAAATAGTTTTATATGAATTAATAATTTATTAGACAGAACCATAATCATCCGCGGTAGGAAAGGCATTCAATATATGAACAATTAAACCGATATAGTTTGAAAGATTCTAATTGGCTTTGGTTTTATTTCAAATTTGACGTTTTGGTAGGATATTTTCAGTTACAGATCGTATTTATGTTTAGACTATATTTCCGTGGAGGACTATGATACTATTCAATCTTGAAACATTATCACAAGAAATGTGATATATGTATTGCATAAAATTTAGCATTTTTAAATTTGAGAATATTTTCAAAGAAGCAAAATTAGATGTGTCGGTAAATGTAGCCAAGGAGGATGCACATTTAAAAAAAAATTCATCACACGTTGTTGTGCATAGGACGTTAATTTTAATTTATAATTATTCAAATTTTTTTCGTAAAAAGCGGGATTTAAAGATAAATTCTCAGTGATTTTTTTGTATCTTTGTCTCTTTGTATTGGCTTCAGATTCTTTTAAAGAAAAAGCAATCAAGTTTTATCTATATTATTAATGAGCTGATTATTGTGTTAGAAAAAATCTTACATATGAGATTTAAAACATAATTGTAATACTCAAATTCGTTTTATTTTAGTAAGGACTTTAACTCCTAATATCATAGACTGGTGAGGTAATTATTCGATGTTAAATTTGTTTCTATAGGCAGGAAGTATTTTAATCAAGATCAAATTGATAAATAAATACATACATATTAGAAAATAATTGTTTGTGTGCTATTAGGCATTATAATTTCCTGAATTACGTCTGTGAAAGATTTTGATTCTTCCGACCTCTAGTCCATGAAATGAAGGGAATAACTTATATAATTGGAATCCAATATAATTGGAATCAAATAATATTGAGTGATATGTTAAGTCACTTACCGTGGATGAGTGATTAATAATGAATGAGTTGCACTATAGAAACGATATTGTTCGAATTTTTGTGCATGTCTTTTGAAGACATAGTAGTAATTTGATGGGGATTTGCTGTGCGAGTTTTTAAATCATAATTACATATTTACCGAGGAATCTTTAATTTTTTGCTTCATAAATTCTAAGTAAAATACCGAGAAATGTTGTGTGAAGGGAATGTACGCATTTTTATTTAATATTCTTGTGTGGAACTTATAGCTAGATTATTGATACATTCTTACAATGAATGATGGTATTATCTCAGTATGCTCTCATTAAGAGAAAATAAACTTCAAAATTGAATTTTACAGGTGCTGTCTCTCGATGAAAGTACGTGAGTCTCATTGTGTAACAATGAAGTTGGTAAATTGGTAGATTAATGAAGATAGTGGAGGCTGTCACCAGTCAGGAAGGTGTTACTGCTGCAGAATAAGGTAATAAAAGTACTCATTTAGTAGCTTTTATTCTAGACTCATGCGTGAATTTGTTGACGTATAATGGAAAAATTTATAATGAATGGGAACGATGAAATGAAACCTCCAAGACTATTCTTAACATGTTGTGGAATGACGAGGTAAATCTATGAATTTATTATCGGTATAATTGGTATAGCATGAATGCAATCAGTTTTGAATATTGACATAAATTTTTTTCGAAATTGAAAATGGTGGAATAATTCGCGGTGAAATTGTGTTAATTCATAGTACTCCGACTTTTATGCGACTAGCTTCCAAAATGGAGACAGTTATAGTCAAGAAAACACTGCTGTCGTTATAGTATTTATTTTATTTCAACTTGTGCTTAATGTAAGCATGAGAATACCAGATGATGCATCAAGTCTTCGACATTACTCATATCTTATCGGAACTCTTGTAACTAGCTAAGGGAGCGCGATGGAACTCTGAAAGTCTTAATTGAGGGAGTATCATTTTAGCAATATTTAATTTTGAAATTCTAAAATTTCTAGTGAAAAATCTATTAATAATCTACTACATTATAACGTTAAAAAACGATTTGTATAGTCACCGTAAACATTATTTTAATGGCTGCTATCGACATTAGGGAAATATTTTTTTCCTAATCATGACCTAAATAATAATCATCTTAATATAATATATATATTTGGAAAGTTGTAAGTTAATATAATTCGTATTAAAAATATCCTAATACTAGATATACTTAAATCTTGATGGGCCAGTATTTTAAAATAAGTACTTACGATACTATCGTAGAAACGCTTACCGAGGGAAATCCCATAGATGTGGGCGTAACCGAAAGTGTTTTTCTCTACAGTATGTAGTTTTGCAAGACTGATCATGACAATATATATTTGGATCTTTAATGGTTTTTATCTTCTGTGTTGGTGAGGATTCGTGTAGGCATTTTGGAAGCGGAGGAAAGAAAATGAGAAATCCGTCCTCGGGATTTGTCCTTTCTGAAATTCTAGTGGAAAAGCGAAGGAAATCACAATTTAGCGTTCTATCTTCTGAACTTATCCATACATTTGAAATGCTCGACAAATTAGATTCTATATAGAAATAACATTGAATGAATGACTAAGGATACGATGTGAACCCCGATTCTCGGCACGGGAAGCTAAAGTATTCTGATTAAATATTTTACTTCGTCATTTTAAGACTTTTTAATTCCAATATATCTGTTCTTTAGCAAACACTTAGTCTGCACTCGTAGTTGAAAAATCACACTTTTATCGGGAACCACTAGGGCTTTTATTCTCAGAGCCAATTTCGAAACCAGCTCCCTTCTGGTCTCTCTATCCTATGTGACTTGAAGATCCTTAGGCAAATGGCGACTTACGAGGTCGCTGAAATTTGAATTTAATAAAAGAATGCTATGCATTTCGTTCGTAATTGACTGAAATCAAACCTCTTGAACTTTCCTGGAAGTAGAGGTTTTCATTCGAAAGCTCTGTATCCTTTTTGGCGCTTCTCCTGAGTGTACTCAACCGGCACGCATGTTCCCAAGTGCTATCACTGGTGCATGCCTAGCTTCTGAGTGAAGTCAGTCTCTGATAGTAAATTTACTCAAGGAATCTATGACATCTGAAAAGCCTAAGCCTTTGAGGGAAATCTAATACTTTTAACGGTGCGTCGTTTTCAAATTATGGTCTTCCCTCTTTAAATTAGGAGTTGGTATAGCCACAGATTTTGGAGTATATTTTTTTCCTAAGGTTATCAAATTTTAAAACATTATGGGATATTTTCTATTAATATGCCAACAACGCTGTAAACCTTGTTGATTACAAAGCCATGCATCTGTCGCTTAGGGAGTTTACTTCTATATTATCATGATTGTGCGTGATATCGATTTGCTATGATTGTAACTCTAATTTCGTGATCGTGAAATGCTAATGTGACTCAAAAAGCGCCGGTGACCTCTCATTCTGAAGTTTATTTGATGTTTTAGTCTCTTAAGTGGGACAGAAGACGAAACGAATACGAAATTTCTCGACTTCGATCACATTTTGACGACATTAGAAATTGAATTTTCTTTGTCCGCATGGTAGTAAATGAACTTCCGTGAGAATTCAGTCTGTTGTTTGTGTCCATTCCGCGTGTGTCTTGTGTTTCCACCGTCATACCTCGCATACGGAGGCGTGGTGGTGGAAAGATCCCTCAAAAAGTTTCAAGTGCAACTGTTTCCTACGATCGAACGAACGTGGTAACATACAAACGCTCTTAGTAGATTGAGAATCCGTCTCTGTTGTTATTCGATCACGTGCAAGTGGGAGGAGGTTTTCACGTGCGACGGA
>WURS02029164.1:0-11669 GCA_011762765.2 Rhinocypha anisoptera | reverse complement strand
TGGAATTTTCAAAGTTGTGTCTCATTTAATCATGAAGCAGTTCCACGAAGTCACG
This sequence comes from Rhinocypha anisoptera, assembly GCA_011762765.2. Classification (NCBI taxonomy): domain Eukaryota; kingdom Metazoa; phylum Arthropoda; class Insecta; order Odonata; family Chlorocyphidae; genus Rhinocypha; species Rhinocypha anisoptera. The sequence continues at coordinate 11,614 of WURS02029164.1, read as the reverse complement.
CCGGAAACTATTTCCTATATTTATCACACAAGATTTAACTCTGTCAGTGCTATGGACACAAATATGCATTCCATCATATCAGTTCCTGTACTGCTTCTCACATGTATAGGCGAGTGGGTACAGTGGTGCCATCAGCACTATAGATGCATATATATAAATAACAGAGTGCAGAAGCATTTGAAGTTCTAAAAAATTGTGCACGCTGGCAATATTTAAATGATTCACACTGCTGGGTGTAGTGAAATGCTCTGTTGGAGAAAATGATTAGCACTGAAAAGGTTAAAAGGCAGATGTGTAAAACTAAATTTTAAAATAATTAAAAAAGCATTTTTGCCATTAATTCATATACAGCAGTTGAATTTTGTAAATTATGTAAAAATAACCTTATAAACTGTTCATACAATTCTGTATATAGCAGTGTCTCTTTATATTATGTTCTTTATATCTTGTTCTATGTCAGGGTTCTTTACATAATGCATTCTAAATGTTTTATTTACAACCAGTTTGCCAATCAAATTTTTTACATTTTGACAAATTACATTTTATTTGTACAGCTAAATGAAGAAATAAAGCGAGTATTATTAGTAATATTAATGGATGTTAATAATGTAATCATTACTTTATTCTTCTGATTTAGAGTGAATTTTTATCACTAGCACTTTTGCTTCATACTCTAAAATGAAAGGCTAAATGATGATATTGAAATGCTTCCAATGGCTTTAGAGCCAATTAGATATTTTCTACTTTAAGCTATATTTTGGAGAAGTAAGGAACATTTACTTGAATGAGACACTACAACATTTTTGTCTTCTACAATGGCCCACATTTTTCATAAAAAAGAGAACAAATTTTTCAAAATAACTTTCTCAAGGGTAAACACCTTTTACAAAATGTCAATGTGATTCTTAAGACTTAATTCTTCTTAAGGGAAAATAATATCACTCTACTTAAAATTTTACCAGAAAATGCCTCATTTAGGTAAAATAAACTTTTAAGTCAACAAACCTAGACCAAACAAACAAAAATTAATTTTTTTATTCCAAAATTATTTTTATCTTTCTAAATCATCTCTCTTGATTGATATTATTATTCCAATGACACTATAGTGCCACTAATCCACTATGAGATGGTTCTCATGAAAATCTCCCAGAATCTTCTACATATACAGCTGTAATTACAGCAAGAGTAGCATACATAATGCATGCATGATCTTTTTCATTTACAATTCTTAATGCAAAATATATCCTATATGTTCTTTTGAAATACAGTGATACCTGCCTAAATGGTCTCCTCTATTCAGGGCTACTATTTTGTTTTTTTTTCTGGTACCATATCTTATACATAACCTTATTTTCTGGGGCACATCCCCCCAATCCCTAAGAATATTTCAAATTTAGAAATGCATAAGTAGAATCACTACCAGGAAGTCATATCATGCATCCTCCAAACCCATCTTCAAATGTCTTAAAATTCTTATACTGTCATGTTTCTACCTCCTTTCATTCACAGTTTTCATTAGGAAAAATCTCATGCAGTTTCATTTAATTCTGACATTCATCATTGTAAAATTAGAACTTCAAGACATCTCCATTTAACCAATCTGAGAAAAAGCAGCACAAAAACAAGTCCAAGGAAAATGGGAACCAGAATATGTAATGAATTGTCTGTATAGATAAATTGTATTCATTCAGACATGGTTTTAAAAACCAAGGTAGAGTCCTTTCTTCAGGAAAAAACTAATTAATCCTAAAAATGAATATCTATATGATACTACACCTAAGCTTGGAGGTTTATTGTTGTACTATAATGGTTTACTTTATTTGACATATGTGGTTATATGTTGTTAAAAAAATGTTTAGTTTTGTAATCTGAAATGTCAGTTTTCTTATAGTGTACCCCTCTTCTAATGTGCCTTATACAGTGTATTTTGCAATGCTTGTCCTTGGGCAAATAAATTATTAATAAAACTATTTTCATGGAAATGACTGTACATTCCATGAGAGTCATGTATGTTTCACTTCACCCTTGCCTGGTGGTCAATAGTCTTCCCTCCTGAAGAGGTTGAAGGTGACCGATGAATACAAAGGACAGATTTGGAAGAGATCAGTAATGTGTGCCATTCTTGGTTGTGATTATTTTCATGTGCCATTTACATTTAAAGGCCATGCTTGGACCAAGTTTTCTGTAAAAGGGAAGGTTGGTAAGCGTTATACGCAGGGGGACTGAGAGGATGTGGAGCACTAAGCACAGTAAGGGTGTACGAACCTTTTCTGGCAGCCAGTCTAGATTGCTTCCATGAGTTCACCATTGTTTAGTAGGGTCCCTGCCCTTGCAATGAAATGATAGGAGTTTCAGAAATGCAGAACTTAAAAGTAAAGATTGGACCATATTTTGATGATTAAATGCACAATCAAAAGGCAATTTTTCATATCACTGAATAACTGTTGTCATCCACTTATCTGCCGATCATGGGCTACCGTCTCCCCAATCTCCTTGACTGCTTAGTCATCTACAATGTATTGCAGTCGTTCTACCCCTGTTGCATGGCTCAATAACATACATGAAAATGGTTGTATATGCACCTTAGCAGAAGAAAAATAAATTAAACAAAAAAGGGAATTCAAGGTAAGGGAAGTTAATGATTCATGTACGAACGGTTTAAGGTTGTACATGCAAAGATGTTACCAGTAAGTGGACCGATGCTGCAAGAAAAGGCTCTTCAGGTGGTGAAAGAGTTGAAGATAGAGAACTTTGTGGCCAGCAATGGGTGGCTTTGATGCTTTAGAAAATACAATAACATTTTATTCCAAGGTGTGTAGTGAAGAAGGTGATGTTAACGAAAAGGACTTGGAAGGTTGGAAATTCTGAATGGTGATTATTAAGGAGTAGTATAAACCTCTTGACATTATTAATCTCATTGAAGTGGTTTTTGTTTTAGGTCCATGCCTGCAAAAAATCCCTCGCATTCAGTTATGAGGCATGTTAAGGTGGAAAGATGGACAAGGATGGCATGACTATTATGTTTTTCTGTGATAATGTTGGAGAAAAGGAGGATCACTTGATCATTGAAAGATCCTCCAGACCTTGATGCATTAAATGTTTTAACTAAAATCTTATTGGTGTGATGTGGCATTGAAATAAAAAAATGAGAATCTTCGTTATTTGAACATCCGCTGAAATCTTTTAATGCCAAAATTTTAACCAAAGTGAAAAGTTGCATTACTTCTTGACAGTGCACCTTGCCATCCTAATATGCTTTCTATGTTTAAGCTTTCTAATGTAAAGTTATTTTCTCTCCCTCCAAAGAGCATGGGAAAAGTTACAAGTGCTATAGTCCAGCCGAATTGAAATGGCCCTTCTCGGTGAATGGTGGATAGAGCTGACTACCTATCCCTCTCCTAGCCTTACCTCCCCTTCTTTACCCTCTCACTCAAACACATTTTGGAGGAGAGGCAAACGTTGTTGCCAATTTTCCTCACACTGGTGCAGGGAAATTAGTATAACATATTAATATGAATAAACTTCTTTATTGGCATGTTTAACTTGGAAAATTATATATAACCCCCTATGTTAACAAACAAACATAAGTGAGCAAAACTGAGAGAGAGAGCCGAAATGACAAGGGCTGGCAACAATGATGACGTGATGCTGATAGGGAAGGCATGATAGGGGAAGGAAGGAACCCAGAGTGGGGGTAGCCAAGGACAGAGAGGGGGTGTGCAGAAATTCTTGTGCAGGACCATTTCAACATGGCTGGACTATAGAACAAGGTATTTTACAGATGCTCAAAAGCTGTAAGCAAATTCTCTGATCCTTTATAGCTGTAAGGGACTAAACTGAGGATGTCTCAGAACTAATTAAGCTGTCAAAAAAAATTATGTATTTTAAGCATGTGTGTACATGTTAAATGTTTGAATAGTTTACCTACTACAAATATACATGTTTCTATGTGAATATATTTTATATGCTACTCAAATCATTATTATTTTCCAAAAATAATAACTATATTTATAATTTTTGTGGAGTTTTTGGCCATATGTATGAACAGCTATACTCCTAAAAGTGATTCCTCTGCAATACATCTCACTTTGCCAGTCACCTCATCACATGGCCAAAGTTTATTTGTTTATTCTGTGGCTGCTTTACACAGGTTTCTTTGTACATATGGTCACAAGAAGTTCATGCACTTTTATCTACTGGTTATTCAATCTTGTGCAATACCTATTTATTATCACAACATAGATCATTTTTAAGACTAGAACGACCATGAATAAACTTTGCAGTCTATTTTTAAGTATTTAACATGAAGGAGATGAGATCCATTAAAATTTTATGAGCTTAAATGAATTTCGTTCAGTATAAATCCATGTAAAAGAATTTTTATAACTGTACAATATTGCTTTCCTTTACAAAAATTGATCTTCACAGCAAAGTTAAAGTTTCTATAAAAACTTGACAAAATGATACAATAAAACAAAAATCCTCATCAAAGTTATACAAACAAAAAGTGTGCTTATATCACCAATGTGTGTGGTCGAGGTGGAATACTATTCAGATTTCCATCACAACTCTACTACTGATAAAGAAAACTCCTTATAAAGCATATAATTTTTTTAATATGCTATATTATAAAATCCTCTTTATTGACTATTTATGTAAATGTGTAAAAATATAGTATAAGGAAATATATGAAAATAACAATGAAATCAGAGTCAATTTGAGATTTATTGTAGTTTCAGTTATTCACCAAGTTTACAACTTTTACAGTTTTACTTGGAACCAGTAAAGTTAAATATATATAGCAACTTAAAAAATATAACAAATATATAGAATATGAATCAGATAACTGATTCCTTTGTTTCCATCAGCCACTTTTCTCAATGGAACTGAAAAGCCAAGTGAAAAAGCAAGGTAGAAGAATCAGGGAACAAAATTGTCATAGTATCATGGGGAAAATAAGTTCACAGGGAGGTGTCTTTGATTTTAGTTCAGTTTTCAACAGCTCATATGCCTTGTGGCTGCAAAAAGAAAATTAAAATTACCTACATGTTTATCAGACACTTCAGGAAAAAATATATGTTACTACTAGTATAACTGCACTACAAATAATTTGAACAGAAGAAGAGGAAAGGACAAACTGCTTTCAACCAGTTGGAAAAGGCATATCAATAGTTAATATCTGACAAAGCAGGAAATGCATTTAATAAAAGCTCATTTAGAATAAATTAACAGGATTTAAGTGAGTGTACGTTTAATGTATTGGGAAAAGCGACTCTTTTGCCACATACAAGTGATATAAATTTTAAGTTTGTCATTACAAGCAATTGTATTTATTTCATGGGATGAGGTAGGTCAACATTTCTGTCACAACTTTTTGCTCTCATTTCTGCAGCTGTTTGTTCTGTAATTTTTCGAACATTTTCTAGAAAATTTAAATGCTCATCATCCAGGAGCTTATTTAATTTATTCTTACATAAATGGTTTCACTGCCATCAAAGCCCATACCCTCAATAATTGACCTACTGGTTTTCACTGTGATTTGTATCAACATTTTCATGTTGACGGCATTTCACTTGCTCAGCTGCAAATTTATTCAGGCCAGGCTGAGGTGGGGTATGCTTGGGTATGATTTCAATTTAGTATTAATTTCCTATGAATCATATACACAGAAAATGTAATCATACATATATGGCAATATTTAGTATAAAACCAAGTAACTTCAAAAATCCCACTGTAGAAACGTCTCCTATTTGAGAGCAAACTCTTTGTCTCACTGTAATAGTTCCTTCAGGGCTCACATACACTTAAACCAACATCTCATGAGGAAGCAACATCTACCTGGTATTCACCTTCAGGCAAAGAAGTTTCTCCCTTTAAATTTAAAATAATCACGTGCTCGCAATAAATGACATAAAGTAAAATATACGCTAAAATAATTAGATGAATGTGCAGTAGCTAATAAAGGTAAAAAGGCATACACAAGCATCAGTTCTACATTTACACCAGTAAATTAACATAGATTGATAAAATTTTCAAGCATTAATAAATTCAAAGGATGAGGTGATTTGAAGATATGACATGAAAATCACATGAAGAAAAAACTAGATTGACCTAGACTCATATGAATGGAGAGGTCAAAAGGCATGGTTAAACAAAGAGAGATCTTTATACAAACCAGGCAGTTAGTGGAAATTGGAATGAAAACAGTTTGATAGACTTGAAGCAAATAATATTTTAAGCTAAAAATAATTTGCAAGAGGAGTCTGTACAAGTCATTTACATTAAAAAACCTATTTCTTCTATGAAAAATGTACTAAGTTTTCTTACTGAGTGATGTTTGGCTTACTGTAATACACGTAAACATGTCATACAGCATCTAAACCCAGGTTGTGCCAAATACATTTTTGTGGGAAACAATTACATCTTTTAAAATTAAGCTAAGAAGACATATGTGATAAAGACACCACTTAGCAATATTGTCAATTTTAAGAAGATGTGATCATTAGGAGGCAACATAAAGCAAAGGAGCACATATTCACATAAAATTCAGCACTTGATGTAACACTGTAAATGAAGACTACAAGGAAATGAGGAGTATTAAAGAAAATGCTGGAGGCACGGCGATATGAGAGATCAAATGAACTGAAAAATGTGAAATGAGTAGATGAAGAGACATACAAAAGAATAGGGTAGATGGAGAACTCAAAGATAATGAAGGACCAAATGAGTTAAGTACACCTTTAGTGTACATGAATATTTTTAGCAAAAAGATAGAATAGAAGATAATGTCTTGTGATTAAAATAAAAGATAAAGGGGGAACTATTGAATAGAATATTGGAGAAAGAAGTCCTGTTATATTATACATATAGGTGAATCTAATGAATTTGATGGAGATGTCTTGCCACAGCCAATAGATGCTGAAAAATAATACTTTCATCTTCAAATTACACCTTGCAACTTTCTGTATTTCCCTCATCATATATAAGATTCAAATGAGAGATCCATCCGTCTAGCCCATACCAATATTTTGCTATTCTTTCACTTTCCTGATGCACACTACCATGGTAAGAATTCCTTCTCACAATCCAAAAAAACTGGTTATTTTCTCTATTTTTTTCCCTCTATTAGTCCTCAAATTATCTCAGGTGAATCACATGTACCTCATGCTTCCCTAAATATGAACGGATCTTCAGTTAAGTATTCATTTTTCCATTTTTTCAGTCTCATTTTGGTGATTCTTGTTAATATATAATCCAAACACAAAAGTAAATACATATATAGTTATCCATGAATAGCAAATGAATTTATAAATGATGCTTTTCCACAGAATTTAATTTTGTATTATATCTTATGTTCAACATGATACTTCATCATCAGTTATCTGACATTGCCATACCATGGTGAAACACATAGTATGAAATAAAATTCTGTGGAAAAGCAAGATTTATATATTTATTTGGAAATCATGGATATACAAAATTTCCATCAAATGAAGCCTTATATTGTAGGTTTATTTTAAATCTATAGTCCTTAAGGCTAAACACCACTGCTGTGGTATGAATCGTCCACGCGAGATGGTGCCACAATCGCTACTACGACATCGACCCCATATCATTGTAACTGTAAGAACTTCAAGTTGAAAACCCACCTCCCGCCTACGAATCCGCTCCCATTCTACTCCACAATGACCGTCTCATTCAACTCGCATACACATCCCTCTCCCTCCTATGCACGAGATATTAGGGGGGAGGGGCGAGAGTGACGGCGAACATAATTCAGATTCCCCATTGGTGTCACACCTGCATGAACATGATACATCATGAGAAGAGCAGTCAGTGAGGAATGAACTACATGTCCGATCGAAGGGAGAACGTATTACTAACCATGACTATCTTGAGCAATTGGGCAAATAAATCTGAAAACTATGTCGCAGATCTAATGAAAGGCAATCGTTCCACCTTTTCTGGCTCTCCAAGTTACTTAGAATTGAGTGGCGTTGTGACGAAAGTGACTGGTAAGACGAGAAAGAACTGTAAATACCTACCAGAAACTTCTACAAGTCATATTATACTTCGTGAAGTATTGAAGAACTCATTGTCAGAGAAAAGCTTGAGAGGAATATTAGGGATTTCCATGAGTTTCCACCGGGGCACAGATGTGACCAAGGGATAATGTTCTCTTCTTCAACTTACGATAGGAGAGGCTTTTCTTAAAAAAATAGAAAATCCCCACAAAAATGATGCTTTAGTAAAGTAGAATATTTTGTAAAGTGATAATGATTAGTTTAAAATAAATTTTCTAGTACTAAAATATTGTCTTGGATTTTTTTCTTGAACTACACAGGCTGTGGCTACACCGGACACGAGCCATAATCAACCTTAGAAAATCAAACACAAAAGAGTTTGATTTCTGATTGACTTGGCCGTGTTTTATCGATAAAAATTTAATCGGATCTGCCATATCTATAGCTTGAATGGCATTTCGTAGACGATAAAAATTTCGGCCGGCGAAAGACCATCGAAAGAGAATATGGACATAATTAAATTACATAATAAGCTCCCATGACAATTGAATTGTGTCGAAGCAGTCCTTCCTTTGCCACAAAAAAGAAGATCAGACAAATAGTTTACCACAATTTGTTAATGAAATATTATATAGATTATTATTATCACTACATTTAAATGCCGTCTGGGTCTTTAGGAGGATTATGGAGAAGAAATGGTCAGAACATAGGAGAAGAGGAATTTCGACAAATTGGAGCATTTGGAATGGGAAGAAGAATAAACACATTGACAAAAAAGAAAAAAGTGTTAGTAACGTGGCCCATAGTTAGATAAGAATCGCCGAAATAGGAAAGAAGAGGAGTTATTAAATCGCCGAAAGATGTGTTGGTGTCCTGACCCCCTGCAAAACATTTACCACCGAAAGAATTTGAGATGAGACGCATCACACTCTCCCATTGTTTCTCTTAAATACAGCAGGCGATATGATTACTAAAAAATACCTTTCGTTTGCATGAAATTAATGTACTGATATCAGTGATATCAGTTCGGTATCACTGGGTGTATTGCAAGGACATTCCAATTACTACGCGAACAACCAGGATAAGACAAATACACACACATATAAACCCTGTTGAAATTGTTCATGTCTCTCTCACGATTATCCTGCTCCTTTTTTCATGTCTGTGTTCTGGTCAAATCTGGTCAGAAGTCATATCAGACTCTTCAGATAGTATGGAAAGGTGTACAGGGATGGGAATGGAAGGATAGAAGGGGCTTGGAAGAGCCTTTAAAAATGTTTCCACTAGTGGCTACTTGAAAATGACCAAAATTTCCCTAAATTTCTTTCTACCTTTCACGTGAAACACCACAAAGGATCTCCGCAGCTACATGGCATGAAGTAATTCAGAAATTAAGTGAAAGATAAAACTAATTATAATTTGCTTGGGGGTAAATTAACTCTGCAGCTTTTTTTTATGAAATTTTTATTTATTTAGAGTTTAGAGGAATTTTTATTTAACACGCTCATGGTTTCGTAGCAGGGCTACATCATCCGGTGGCGCTATACGATACCGTGGTGACTTGCTAAGAAGCCATAGACGTGTTTAATAAAAACTCACGTAGAGACTCCTGCATTTTGCCGAGAAACGCTTTACCTGACACAATTTCGTATTACCTGTTTTTTTTAACTCTAATGGAAATGAAAGGGGGTTTCAAAATAAAACCCCCTATTTTTCCCCGGCAGAAATTAGTAGTAGTGGCCAACATCGTCAATTAGAAAGGTTTTAGGAATTATGTTTGAATCACACGTGCTTTTGAACAGACGTGAATGAATAAAAAAGCTAGATGCAATGAATTTGATGGTGTCAGGCTCGACTTTGTGAAACTTCATGTTACTATAGAAACAAACCCTTTCACAGGATTTCATTAAAACACGACCGATTTCGTGGAACAGTCGACGTAATCAGATTGAGGCCACCACCCCAAACTGTCCGTTTGTCTGCGAAGTCTGTGTCTTTAGCATAGGTGCAACACCTCAACTGATAACATTTGAAGTCATGGCGAGCCGAATGGACATTGCCACGCACAGTCAATGAGGAATAAATTCTGATCGATCGCACGCGGGAAGAAGGATTTAAAGGCCAGAGTTGCACATATCGTTGTATGCACCCTAAAAAAATTATTTCCAAGCATCACAATAGAATATGAAGAAAATCTCATACGTTTAAACTTCCCAGCTGATGTTCAGAAATAACGACGCGTGTTATCCTAGCAAGAAACTGGGGATAAGTGACAAGATTAACGGCGTTAATCAACCCGGCGGAGAACTTCACACCTGGCGGTATTAGAGGGACGAGTTCCCAGTGATGAACTCGGAGGGAGAAGGGGAGAGAGAGGGAGAGAGATGAAGATTCTCTCCGCTTCGCGCGGCGCCCCCCCACGTGGGAGCAGTCACTCGTGATTCACACACACACGGGACATTCAAGGCGGGAGGGGGGGTCGCTCACTTGGCGTCCCATCGACCGAGCGGCCCTCGTAAGCCACGCGCATTCGCTCGTTTTTCAACGTCCTATGGCAATCCACAACTACGTATGATGAGGAGGGCATTTTATGTGTTGTCCCACTCCGTCTCACTGAGTGGCTTCCGAGTGCCAACAAAGCCCCCGCCCCGCCCCAACTGAATTTGTGTGAACGAAAAGAGAACAAAATTTTTCACCTTTGCTCCGAGGAAAAGAAACTCATCCAGGTGTTATTTACTTACATATCCAACTTCATAAATATATATATATATACAAAAAATAGGAAATAAGCAAAAGGATAGGAACACATGAAAGGACGAACACATTATGAAGTGTGTATATAAATATACATATATATATATATATATATTATCTGGGATAGGATGTGGGAAAAACAACATATATATATATATAAACATATGTATAACATATATATAACAACATATATATATCATATATAACTTTCTGATCTCAAATTTGCTACTGTCTTAGACAAAACTATGTTGTGGTACATGATCATTCTAGGAGTCAACTGACCACATCACTCGACATGAGGAAACTGTATATTCAGTTCACTTGCTCCTAGACGGATCTCAAATTCAAAAAACCAAGTGCCGTTTCGTCGGCATTTAAAACCGAACGATAAGAAGATTCGTATCATCCCGAGGAAAAAATTAATCTCATCCGTCGAGGAGACCACCCCTCCCATAACCTATAATCTCCTTTTAAAAATAAGTGGAACGACTTCAGGAGGAGGAACGCAAAGGGGCGACCATTAAATCAAACCCGAAGCAGAGGGCGGTCATTTCGGAGCACCCCAGCAGATGAGAAACGGAGATGAATATCACCGCTTCGAAGATCGCGAGAGGCACCACGACGACACCCTGCCCTCGCTCGCGTCGCGGCGGCACCACGGCACACGCAGTCGCCCTGCACCATGCCTTCCCTCTCACCCACCCACACTGCACTCCCTCGGAGCCCTCCCTCCTCCGCGGTGCAATTACGGCACCCATTTCGCTGCACTGCGTTCCTCCTCCTCGCTCCCTCCGTCTCCGAGAGCATGAGAGCTCCGCCTCCGTTCTTTACGATGT